>RQWE01000258.1:0-39216 GCA_004028395.1 Leptographium galeiforme
CGTTTAAATTTGTTAGTCTAATGTTAATAAGAATACGTAGTAGTTCTGTTAAACGCGTAGGTTTCCTAAGTGTAAGAGTCCTTTAATTAGATAAGACAGGCAACACCTTATAGGTGTTTATAATTAGATTTATCTCCGCTTCCTAGCTATAGGTGTTAAGGATAAGGGATCCGTTTATTTCGTTATCTTTTATTTAAAGCTTTAATATCGTATTAATGGCTAGATAAAGGACTCTTACCTTTATAGGTTTTAGCTAAACACGTCCGTTCTTATTAATGTATACTATGCTTTTTACTATAATAGTAACGTTAGTAAAATATGTTAAGAGGTAGGCTGTAATTAGCTTACTAAGCTTTGCTAGTTTAGACATTATAACTTTAACCTTTATATTTAAAATGTTGTTTATAACTTCCTTAACGCGTAAGGGCCGCACTAGTCTTATTAGCCTAGCCTTACCCTTTTTAGTAGTTTTCTTTTCGCTCTTTCCTATTAGTTATGTCGCTTTTAGTATTTAGCGTAGTATGTATAAAATCTAATTAGGTTCTAGTCTTATAAACTTAGAATTTTTAAGTAACGTTAAAAGCGGCTTTATATAGGTTTATAGTACGTCTACAAAGATTTTATCGTCGTTACTAGTTTCTACGTTCTTAAAGCGCACTCTTTTGTTTATAGTAAGATTAGTCTTTACCGTTATTTTAGACAGTGTTAGTATGCATTTTATAATGCTACGCAAGCTAGGCTAATTGTGTAGTAATAGGGCAAGGGAGTTAATGTTATATAAAGTTTAATTATATTCTACAAGCTTAACGGTGTTAACTTTTGCTACGGGCGCCAGGGCGATTAATTAAGGAATGATTAGGCCGTTTTAGTTCCTTATAGTAGAGAGGTAAAGCATACTAACGTCTACCCTAATGCCTTATGCTATTACTCTTGCTATTCCTTCCGCTCTTTCTTAGTCTAAGTGCTATGTAAGTAAAGACTAGACCACGTTTTAAATGCGCTTAATCTTCTTAAAACGATAAAACAAGGCTTTTAGCACATCTTTACTACGCGTAAGGTCTTTAATACTAATGTATAGCCTGCGCTCCTTAAGGACGTAAAACGAAATTAAGTAGCTTTTGTCTTATTAAGCCTAATTATAGTTATATATTTAGTGCCTTAGGTTGTTATAGTAGAAGTAAATTCTAACGAATTCTATGTTTTACGGTGCTTGCCTTAGGCCTTAGTATCTTTTGCTACGGCTACTATATCCTCCTCCTTAGTTATACCTTTAGGGCTAGTACCCTTACTATCCTCCCCCTTAATAGTTAACGTTAGCATATTCGTTTTATATGCTATACTAAAGGTGCTAATTAGCTTGCTAGTTAGAGTAAGGGTTTTAAAAGGAAGGCTAACTAGTTTGCAGTTACAATGTTCTTAATTAGTTTTAGACGGTAATAACTGCTTTAATTAGTTTAGTTTAATTAATGCTTATCTCCTTAAATTTCCTAATAAGAGCATTAAGACCTATGTTGTTTAAAGCTACTAGTACCGTAGTAGGTAGCGTAGTCGCAGGTTCTTAGGTAGTTAGGACGAGTATAAGTAGCAAACTAAGAGCCGTAGCAGCGGGTTAAGTTGTTTTAGTCTAAGTTTAGGTTTTTAGGGCGGGCTAATTAGAGTTGTTATCGTTTAAATTTGCTTTACTATAGTTAAGGCGTAGTGCCTTTTGCTTAAGGAAGTTTTTAATAATAGAGTTAAATTCTTTAAACGAGGTGTTTTTTAGGTCTTTTACGTTAAGCTTGCTAATAGCGTAAAAGTGTTAAGAGGCGTCCTTTAAAAGCTTTTTAATAAGGCGTTTTATATAAATTATTATGCTTACCTTTGTCTTTGCCTTATATAAAAGACCTTTAAACTTTCCTAACGCTTTAGCAAGTTAAATTAGATTAAAGGGGAGGTCTTTAGTAAGCTAGTTATTAATGCAGGACTAGGGGTCTTCGCTATAGCGCGGGTCTTTAAACTAAAAGTACTCTTTTGTCTTTTTTATAAATGTTGTCTACGTAGTAGCCTAATCGGTTTTTAAGACGGTTTTAGCAATGTTTTTTACCTAGTTTTTAACCTTTTCTATATAGTAGTAGGGGAATTGCTTAACTTAATCGATTTTACTAAGGTAAGCTTAGCTAGCGTAAAAGTTAAAGGTATTAAAGTAGTTTGTTACGCTTTTACTATTAAAGATCTTAAGTCTATCTTTTTTAGGTAGGGGCATAGTTACTACTAGCTAATAAACACCTATTACCGTTATAAGAGCTTAGACTAAGTCGTTAGTTAGAATGTTAGGTAAAGTCTAATTAAACTTGTTTACTATACTAGCTTTAGACTAGGGCGTAAGATTTCTTATAATGTTAAGGTAACTATTGCTTACTATTATTGTTTTATTATAAAGGTTTAAATAAAACGTAGGTTGCTTTTTAATTAGAATTCTAGTAGGGCTAAGGGCTATAAAAGATAAAATAAAGTAAAAAATAAAGGATTGTTTAAATTTTTAAAGTGTTTTTATGCGTTTTTTTGTCTTAGTTATAGTAGTTCTTTTTTAAGCTAATCTTTTTATAGCAATTCTAGTCCCTTTTATGTGCTTCTTTTCTTTTTGCTTGCTATAATAGCTACTTATAAG
Organism: Leptographium galeiforme; assembly: GCA_004028395.1. Classification (NCBI taxonomy): domain Eukaryota; kingdom Fungi; phylum Ascomycota; class Sordariomycetes; order Ophiostomatales; family Ophiostomataceae; genus Leptographium; species Leptographium galeiforme. The sequence continues at coordinate 2,648 of RQWE01000258.1, forward strand.
GGGTAGGCTAGTCTTTCTTTAGTCCTTACTATAAGTTTAGCTTATTTAATTTTCTAATTAGTTATTTTTATAGACTTAATTAAACTTTAATAGTTTAGTAGTCTGTCTTACCCGCTATTATAGCTACTAGTAAGGGGCAGGTCGGTCTTTCTTTAGTCCTTGCCTTTATGTTCTTATTCTATCTTTTCTTACCTTACCCGCCTTTACAGCTAATAGTAAGGGGTAGGCTAGTCTTTCTCTAGTTTATACCGTAAGCCTACTTAGCTTATTCTTAATTAGTTTTCTTGCTAATAAGGTTAAAGCACTTACTTGTTTGTTTTCGTTATATAAGTAGGTTGTATAAGATTGTTATTATACTAGTAACCTGTTCTCTCTCTACTTAAAGGATCTATAAGGAGTAATTAGTTCTTGCTTATAGCTACTTAGCTATAAACGGTATAACGCTGCTTATTATAATAGGGCTAGTAATATTAGTCTTTTATACGCCTAGTCTAAATAGCGTAGTTAGGAGTAATAGGTAATGTAAAAATAAAGGAGTAAACAGTAAAGGTAAACAAGCTACTGTTTAGCAGACCTCCTTTTAGTAGTTAGTTATGCCTATGTCTAATTAGGCTTGCTTATTAGTAATACGCTTTATACTAGCATTATTAGTGTTATTAGTTAGCCTTTACGCATGTTTATAAAGCGTAGGAAGGTCTCTTAAGTGTAAATCTAAATGTATTTACTAATAACGCTAGCCTAGGTGCTAAGGCACTAGAACAGCTACTTAGTTATTGTTAAAGAAGGTAAAGAGAGAGATTTAATTAGGAACCCTTTACAAAGGCTGTGTAGCTTCCTTATGCCTAAAGCACTAAGAAGCGTAGGTAATAAGGTTTAAAGGCATAGATTCTCCCTTAGTGTTACGCAAAGGTCTGATTAGAAGTAATAAGTGTATATATTAAGGAATCTAATCGGGTTAATGTTTAGCTAACTTAACTAAATCTAATTAGAAATAGTATATATATAGGTAAAGTCTAATTAAACTTTATACGCTAAAGCGGAAAAACGTAACGCCGCGCCTTTTAGCGGAAAGGTTAGCTAAGTCTATAGGGCGGAAGCTGCGTACGTAAGCATAAGGCGGCCGTGTTACTAAGGCCTAAAGCTAGCAAATGTTAATAAGCTTTAAGAGCTTAAGCAAGCTATAAAGAACGGTATAAAAGCTACCTAGCACTAGAATCGCTATAAAAAGCTAATAAGCAATCTCTCCGCCTAAAACGCGCCGTATACCGCGGCTTATAAGCGGAACCTAGGCATTTATAACCTTATACGTGTTATACAGGGCTAAATCGTCTTCCTTCTCCTTTATCTCCTTTAACGGCGGAAGAGAAGTAGTAATCTTAGTTATAAACCGCTTAAAGACTTTACGTTTAAATATAGTAGTTATTAATAGAAAAATGTAAGTAAAGTGTTAATAGTAATATATAAAGAGAGAAAGAGAGAAAAGGCTTTTCTGCCCTTAAAGATATATCCTGTTTAGGATTGTACTAAATAAATCCTATATAAGACGTTTCTTTTTAACTCTCGTTTAAATTTACTTAAAAAAGCCTTACGTTTACTATTTATAGGTATACTACCTTATAAAATTCTTACTTCTCTTTTATAAAAAAGAGGCCTTAAGGTAAAACGTACTTATAAAGACTCTCTTTATTATAAGAATAAATAAGGGTCCTTTTAAAATTAAATTAAACAAAGGAAGAGCTAACCGTTTACGTATAAGAAGGTTATCTTAACGCACTAAAAATCTACCTCTTCTCCTTCTCTTAAGCATTTACTATAACTACTAACCTTACTATATAAACAACATAGCTAATTCCCTCCCTTTTATAGCGTTGTTAGCTTTTTAATTAGCTACTACTAAAGTCTTAAATAAGATTACCTTTAAGCGTAACACCCTTCCTCTCTTTTTTTTTACCCTCTCCCCTCCCTTCTTCTTCTACCCCCCCCCTCTCTTCTCCTTTATAAACGAAAGCATAGAGTTAAGCGTAGCTATTACTACTCGCACCGCTGTTTAAACGGCGGAGGACTGGCTAAAGGGTATTAACCCTTAAAACAAATCCTTTAGCAAACACTGCTACCGTACTATTTTCTTAAACCTAGGATTTACCTAGCTTAAGATCCTAAGGCGCCTATCTTACTATAACCTAAAGAACGTAACTCTAGCTAATGCTACTACCTTAAAACGTACGTTCTTAAATCTCTTCCCTTACTACGCTTATACCTTAGGCCTGTTTAGTATAACGATATACTTATATATAGCTAGGCTCTTTAATTTAAAGGGCATGCTACTATAGTAGGACTAAATGTTAAATAGCGCCCTTTACGCTAGCTTTATTATAATCTTATAGGATCTTTAGCCTATTATTAGCCTCTTTATAATAGTAATATAGTAAGCTTAGATAAAGACTATAATTAACCTAAAGGCTAAGCATAATAAGCGTTTCTTTATAGCTTTAGTCTTTAATAAAAACTATTTTATACTAGCAATTATTAACTAACCTGCTTAAACTTTATACTAGATTAATAGCCTTAAGGCTAAACGCTAAGGCATTACTAAAGAACTTATAACTAAGTTTTTAAACTAGTATAAGAAAGGGGCTAAGGTAAAGGGCTAGATAACCGTTTAATATAGGCTAAGGGCAGAGTAAACTAATAAATAGTAGTGCAGCCTTTATGTTATAGAATTTACGCGGGTTTTCTTTTATAAAACCGTTTAAGACAATAATAGCAAGCTTTAGATTAAGGGATAAGAGGACTTAAAGGACTATAAGCACCCCTACCCTAGCATTAGTATAGCTATAACCCTAACGCAAAAGGCAAAGGTTATAGTCCTTACTTAAATTATATTTATACGCCTTAAACTTAGCTATAGTAACTATAGCCCCCTTTACAAGCTTAAAATGCTAGTAGCAGGCTACTTAGTAAACATATTCCTTAAGCTTACAATCTTAAACTGCCTTACCCTAGATAAGACTAAAGGCTAGACGGAAGCGGTAGTAAAAGACAAGCTAAAAAAGGCTCTCTTAAGGAAAGAAGGCTTAAAAGGGCGTACTAAAGGCATAGTTAAGGTAAACGCTAAAAAACTAGCTAGGCAGGTTAATTAGTATATAAACAGGTACTACTACTTAGTACTTTACTATAGCAAGCTTTAAGATATAGCCTTACTAAAGTACCGGTCCCTTACCCTGCTATAGCCTAAGAAAGACGCCCCTAAGCCCCCTTAGCCGGCTAAGACCCTAGTAGCTAAGCTAGCTAAGCTAGCTAAGGCTACTACTGCTTAAGAAGCTTTAAAAGGGAGACGTGTCTCTTTAAGGATTGCTAGGCTAGCCCTAAAAGTAGCGCCCTTAGCTAATCTAATTAAGAGGCGTTCTGCTAAAACTGCGTAAAATCGCGCTAAGCAGGCCTACCTTACTAGCTAAGCCGTTAGCTAGGTAAGTAGTAGGTTTTTTAACGCTAAGCAGGTATTAAAGCTTACGGCTAGTAACTCTAATAATAACGGCGACTCCTCCTTTAATAAGGATAATAAGGATAATAAGGATAATAACAATAACGGGACGAGCACGGTCGTCCTTAAGAAGTAGTAAAAGAGAAAGTTAGGCGACCTGCCTATAAAGATTAAAGACATTATAGCTAAAATAGCCTGTATTAAGATAACGCGCCCTCTTTTTACTAGTAGCACTAGCACCTTTACGCTAGTAGCCCTTATAGCGCTCCCTAGCTAGACCGAATAAAGGCGTTTTACTATAAATAATAAAGAGCAGGCTGTTATAAACATAAACTAGTACTTAGCAAAGGAAGTAGTAAAGCAGGCTGCCTAGGATTAAGAGTAAAGATTAAGGGAGGTAATAATAATACGTAATCCTAACTAAAGAGGACGCTAGGTTTACTTTCCTTTATTTATTTGTTTGTTTATTTCTTTTAGTCTATAATAAGACGGACAAGTAGTTACTTATCCTTTCCTTTCCTTTATTTATAACTCCTTCTCTTTACTAATATAACAAGTGCTAAAAAATGTTTTAAAGGAGGAGTAAGTTATAACTAGTAACTACCCCTTAGTTATTAGTAATTAGTAATCCTAAACAGAAATTACTATTATAATCCTGTTTAGGATTATAAAAGTAATCTTGTTTAAGATTGCTTAATTATAAATACCTACTTAACTAATTAAAATAGTAAAACATTTTTTACTACTTACTACTACCCTTTTTAATTATATAAGTTAAGAATAGCACCCCCTTTCTTAAAAAAGGAGGGAGGTAAAGCTAGCTAAGTAAGTAATAAAAGAATAATATAAAGAAGATAATAAAGAAGACGTCTTTAAGCATATAGTATTTAAAAGGAAAAGTAAGTCTGTTTAGGATTACGTTTATAATTCTAAACAGACTACCTATTATACCTTAAAACTACTAATAAAATAACCTTTTACTAGTAGCTTTACCTATTTACGCTTTACTATAACGTTAATGTGTAGCCCTAGCATAATAGTAAGTAGTTAGTAAATAGTTTGTTATTATTAGTTTAGTTGTTTTTATAAGTAAGGTCTTACCTAACCTTACTCTTACTGTTTTATTTCTTTTTATTTATTAAATACTTATACCTTTATTATACTAGGTATAAGAGAAGGGCCCCCTTTTAATAAGGAAGCTAATTAGTATATACTATAATACTAAGTTTAGTTTATTTGTTTTTACTTTTATTTTACTTTTTTTTATTTATTCTTAAAACAATTTAACTCTTATTAAAAAGCTAAGCAGCTTTATACCTAGACTAGTACCTAACGCCTTACCTTTTAACACAAAGGTTATAATAAGGGTATAACATAGCCGCCTTATGCTTACGTACGCGGCTTCCGTCTTACTAACTTAGCTAACCTTCCCGCTAAAAGGCGCGGCGTTACGTTCTTCCGCTCTAGCGTATAAAGTCTAATTAGACTTTACCTATATATATGCTATTTCTAATTAGATTTAGTTATATTAGTTAAACATTAACCCGATTAAATTCCTTACATCGCATTACTACTCCTAATTAAACTCCTTAGTATATACACCTGTTATTCTTAATTAAACCTTTATATAACACTAAGGGAGAACCTATGCCCCTAGACCTTGTTACCTACGCTTCCTAGTGCTTTAGCTATAAGGAAGCTACACAGCCTTTGTAAAGGGTTCTTAATTAGATCTCTCCCTTTACCTTCTTTAACAATAACTAAGTGGCTGTCCTAGTGCCCTAGCACCTAGGCTAGCGTTAGTGCTTATTAATCGTTTAGTAGTATAATCTTTATTAAGGTAAAAGCTTATGTTTTATATAATAAAGTAATATAAGCGCTTAGTTTTAATTCTTTTAATAGTTTAGTTTACTAAGGAATAAGGAAAGATATTTTCTTACTTAGGTTATAAAAATTAGGTAAGACTTTAGTATAGTATAAGTCTTTTAATTTCTTTATTAATAATTCTTATAAGTTAGTAAAGTTACTAGTAATAAAAGCTAGTTATTAAATTAAAAGGAGTAAGGTATAATTAAAAGAGCCTTATTATAGTAACCTATTAAAAAGGAAGGTTATAACTTATTTAATATTATTTATATTTACGCTAGTATATAAGTAGTAAGGGTAAAGCAAGGTTTTTAAATTATTATAAAAGGAGTTACTACTACTTATTACACGCTACTAAAAGCGTAAAGGAAGTCTGCTTTAATAGTACTTTATATAAGCTACTCTTAGTAAATAGTTACTTTATTTAAAAGGTTTATATAGTTAACGTAAGGTTTATAATATTTATAAATAGCCTTAAAACGTAAGTAGTATATAAATCCTTAAAAGGCGTAAAAGCCTTTAACTAAGTAGTAAGTATAGTAAGTAAAGGTAAAATAATAAGTATTTAAAAGGTAAATATAAGTTAGTTATTCCTTTTAACTACAGTTTAACGCCTTACACAGTAATATACGTAATTTAGGATTACGTGTTTCCTATGTCTTTAGCTAGTTACTAGGTTTCTAGGTTACGTAAACACTTACGTGTTCTTAAAACCTAAGAATTTAGGATTTTAGAAATGTAGGTTAACACGTAATTTTAGGAAGAGCAGGGCACCTAGATTCCTAACACGTAGTCGTTTTAAAATGTTTATATACTAAGGTTTATATAATCTTAGCCGTAAGGGTACGTAGTATTCTCCCTTAGTATTATATAAAGGTTTAATTAAAAGTAATAAGTATGTATATTAAGGAATTTAATTAGGTTAATGTTTAGCTAATATAACTAAATCTAATTAGAAATAGCATAGATATAGGTAAAGTCTAATTAGACTTTATACGCCGGAGCGGAAGAACGTAACGCCGCGCCTTTTAGCGGAAAGGTTGGCTAAGTCTGCAGGGCGGGAGCCGCGTACATAAGCATAAGGCGGCCGTGTTACTAGTACTAGACTAGTACTAGTCCTTTAGTACTAGACTAGTACTTGCCCGTACTAGTACTAGTCTAGTACTAGACTAGTACTTAGAAAGTCTGTACTAGTACTAGTTATACTAGTCTAGTACCGGTACTAGTCTAAAGTACTTAAGTATTTTTCCTAACCCTGCTGTTTATAAATTGCGTTTTAGAGGAAACAATGCTGTAAATTTGTAATATAAGACGGGATAAAAACGAGAAGTGGGCTAAAGCGGCGATTTGGTATTAGCATTTAGACAGCTATTAAACATCTTAAGAAAAAGCTCTTTACTAATACATTTTTAAAGCAGAGCTGTTTAGAATACGCTTCTGCTAAGAGGGGAGCTTGGCTTCGAAAAGCTGGAGCCGGCATCGCTGCATTCGGAATGATAACACTTGCAAACAGTTTCTCTTTAATAACTCAGATTTTAATCTTAAATCGATTTATACTATACACGACTGTTTCGCTATAAAAGGATCCCCCTACTATGGCACAAGTTAACATTAATGTCAGACAGGCCAAATGATAGCAAGGTGCAGACCGGCTTCACTTGTGGATCCGCCAGGGCGTACACAGAACGCCAAACTGGATGCATTACTTGGAGGTGGCACAGACAAAGAGTCTGCACTGCTGTAGTTCCCTCTCGAGTCTCCTTAATGCGCACGCGCTCCCGCACGCCGTCCCCGCGTTCGGATACGTTGCTCATCCATGCAGACGCACCAGGCCACGATGAGGGCCGTATCGACTCCAGGCGCAATCGTGACCATGAACGCGCGCTTGGGGAAGAACTGAGCACGGGCGTTTACAGGCCTGCGGCGAATGCACGCCACGACGAAGCCGCTGCGTTCGTGGATAATGTCAGAGGACGTGTGACTACTGTTGCCCTTCATTATGAGGGACTCGCTCTCGCCGCTGCCGAGAGAGGTGAAGGTGGCCGTGGACTTGGAGCCGAGCACTAAAGGTGTCAGCAGACGCGACACATGAGCGAGGCGAGGACTAAAAGTGAGGACACGGACGTACACGTAAATGAGTTGCGCAGCGTACATAACCTGTTCTCTTTCGGGTCGAGCACCACGTACGTGTCTTGCAGATGCATATGCTCGTATATAACGGTGAACAAGTGGTTGCCGACCATGTCAAAGAACTTTTTTTGGTGGCTGAGCGACAAGGCCTTACCCTTTACACGCAGGAGTGGTCGTCCGTCGGAAAAGGCGATGTCGTAGTTGTCGCCCGGCGTCCAGGTATCAATTTCATTGAGCACCATCGTTTCCATCTGGACGGTGACGAACTCGTCGAACAGACCGATCTTTTGCGGCATGGCGGGGAGCAGGTCGTCCATGACGAAGGTGACGATAATGTGGATGATAAGGATGAAGGGGAGGATGTGGAGGATGTGGATGGAGCAAAGACCCTGGATTTACATTATGGCTAAAGGCGCCAGTTCCACGATACTACGTCGTATGACGGGTGCCCCACTTGGCACAATGCCCCTCGACAAAGACTCACTCGGCTTCAACCGGGCGGGACATGACCAAAAGCTCGATTTTAGACGGTAGACGCTGCCGCGACTATGCCTTTAACCCTCGAACAGGCATGGTGTCTGCACCGCTCACCCCGTGATCCACAACCGGATAATTCACTCTGCTTTTGTGTACGACCATACTCAGTGCCATCCTCCAGTAGACGAGCTGGGAAGTCCAGGCCACTAAATATGCGCGGCTACTATGGTGAGTTCCATCCGCCATGATGCTAGCCACACAACTTTATGTCGATTCTGGTCCGAATCTACCGAGTAAGAATCTGTAGGGCGTCTCTGACATGTGACAAAAAACACCGAATCTCGACTCGAAGCCGGGAAAGCTGCCGACGTCAAGCGAGAACATCTAAACCCTTATTAGACAATCCCAACCTCACAACTGATATAGGAGTACTCCCGAATATCCTCTAGAATCCATTGGATGGATGTAACGAATGTAACTCGGAGTAGAGCGGTCTCTATTCAGCTGTGCCTAGAGGCCGTAAACCAAACGCAAACCGGTCCTATAGACTGTACACGTGCAAGGTGAGTGGGAGGATGTTTTGCAGCTCACGGCCCGTAGCTACAATGTCCTGCTCCCTTGGCAGGGGCCATGTGGCACGAATGGCGCTCCAAAGTCTGGTAAGGTCCGTAAGTTTGTTAAATGCCACTGTCCATGAGCCATTTATAAGACTATCACAATAAACTTTGCGAGATACGCACCCTTAATATGTAAGGAACCTATTCAATCTCTGCTTTCTATTCAACCCGTACTTATCAATCCGACGTTAACAATTCGATCTTGGCTTGGGATTTTTAGAGATATGTCACCAAAACAGCACAACAAGGACAACTAAGTAGACAAAGACATCGCAGTGGTTGCTCAGCACGATCACATACTCCCATTCTATTGGCAACCATGAGGACTAGACTGCAAGACTTGGGAGGATGTGGCCACCGGGAGTATACATGGAAGTAGAGTCCGCCCAGATGCAGGCCGTCCTAGACGTGATCACTGAAAAAGGTACAGCCCTCGGCCAGGGGCAATCGTACTGTGCCAATGAGATCTGGGAGCCGCTGGGACGAGTGCCCACACAGAGAGGGCCACAGACGAGGCGGCCGAAGTGATAGAATGGGGCGATACGGCATAGTCTTTGTCCGTACCATCTCCGAGTAGATGCAGAGGTGGAGGAATTTCACGGGACGTCTGCTTTGTAGCTGCCCAATCGTCAGCATCAGTTTCTGTTTGGCTTCCTTCACATGTCACACATTCACACCCACAATGCGCCACAAAGACGCACGAGCCAGAATCCCTCGGTGCGAGAATTGGCCTGCCCCTCCAATCTAGAACCATGAGATGGAAAGAAACTACTGATCTACCCCATGCTCCAAATGCGCCGTGCGCTCAACAGCCTCCCCCACCGCCACCACCACCGCCAGAGGAGCCAGCAATAGCGCCAGAGGCAGCCATAGCGCCAAGGGCACCAGCGTTAATGCCACTGTGGGCGGCAGCGCGAGCGGGAGCAATCTTTCTGTCGTGATATTGCTCGTCCATGCAGATGCACAAGGCTGCCATGAAGGCCAAGTCTACCCCAGGTGCGACCGTGATTATATACGAATCCTTGTTGACGAATGCGCGACTGTAGAGCGGCCTGCGGCGAATGCGAGCGGCGACGCTGTGGTTGCCATCGTGGACAATGTCGGCAGATGAGGTGCGCCAATTGCCCTTCATCGTGAGGGACTCGATCCTGCCGCTGCCAGGCGAGGTGAAGGTGGCCGTGGCCGTGGCCTTGGAGTCCCTCGCTAAAGGCGTTAGTAGCCGCGATATACGAGTGAGACGAGGACTGCGAGCGAGGACACGGACGTACACGTAAATGAGCTGCTCAGAGTACAGAAAATGTTGTCCTTGGGGTCGATAAATAGGAATGTGGAGTTCGGATGCAGCCGCTCGCGCAGAATGGTGAACAAGTGGTTGCCGGCCAGGTCAAAAACCTCTTTCCGGTCGCTAGGCGAGAATCCCTTTACACGCAGGAATGGCCGTCCGTCGGCCATGATAATGTCGAAGCTGTCACCCGACAGTGAGAGAGCATGCTCCGTGAGCACGAGCGCTTCTGCCTGAGTAGTGATGAACGCGTTGAATACGCCGATCTTTTGTCGCACGGGGGCGAGCTTCTCGGCCATGACTGGAGGATGAATATGACGATGACGGGTATGATGTGGAGGAAGTCGACTGGAGGAAGTGAATGATGACGAGGAAGTGGATGGAAGTGAATGATATAGTAGGTAAAGGATGAGGAGGATGTCGGATACTCCTCTGCTCTTTACCGAGAGCCGTTTCTGTGCTGTGCACGAGTCGTACGGCCGTGTACAGCCACATTCCAGCCTGACGCATTTGCGACTTAATCCAAAAGCAGGCAGCCTTGCGGCTTAGCAGCAAGGGATCTTGATGGGCATTGGTGGGAGACGTTGGATCCTGGATCCGCCAACCGGTTTGTGGTCCAATCTGAAACGATTAGTTTGCCACGCAAGAGTAAGACGGGATGCAGCTGCAGATCACAAGGGCCGAAGCCCAGCTCAAAATAGAGTTTTTCCCCCACAGCAGCTGTGGGTGTTTGGCTTCCATTGCTGTCGATCTCGACGCCTCCATAGAGGCTGGATGCCCGCACTGATAGAGTCCAATTTCAAGACGGAAAGCGAAGAGCCGTGACAAAGGGACAGCGGGATAACCTTTGCGAGCAGGAGCAATTGCGAAAAAGAGCAAAGAAATGCAACAAATCGCAAAGGAACGTGTATTTTTCTACTTGTACCGAATTGGTCGCGTGAGCAGGCGCAGTAATACCTGTACGAGTACTTGTATTCCATAGTAGGAAGGTGCGGGACCCCGCGGTAAATTGTGCAAAACAAGACTGCCATAAACATGGCACAAAATTGATACAAGGCCACCATGCACAGCACGCTTCAGGGGATGTGGCCTTGGGCGGGTTTTCTGACTCGGTCGCCATGTATGGCAACCGAGCCATTTGCTGCCACAGCCAACTCAAAGCGGCGTTCACTTGCGACGTTGTGACACGTGACCCTCTCCTGTCGGCACCTTCGGCGACAACGTCATCGGTTGCGGTCTGGAGACAGTAATTCCTGTTATCTGTCCACCAGGCCGATCGTGCTGGGATGCGCATGTCGCCACGCCTCCGGGATTGGACTCGTCCGAGTGCCGTTGCCGTCTTGCATTCGCCATGGATTCCCAGCGCCCCCTGATGAACCGGCAGGCGATCCAGCGCAAGCCGCTCCCGAGACGACCCGTGCCTGAGCAGGTCACGGTGCAGACGGGCGATACGACGCGACAAGGCCCGGACGTTTTGGAAAAGGCCCTGCCGCGCGCGCCCGAGGCGAGAGACGATGCGGGCCTACCTGAGAGGATGGGCGGGCTGCGCGTGGACGGCGGCGAGCCGGCAAGTCCGCTGCCGTCCCAGTTTCTTGCCCAGAAAGGACAGCGGCCGACATCGGCAACCCTGGCGTCGTCGACGCCCACCTGGGCGACTTTGGCGACGACGGCGAGCACCGTCAGCACAGCTGCGACGAGCCTGATGTCGGGCCCATCCACGCCGGCCTTGCCACAGAGGCCAACTGGACTGGTGGGCCAATACGGGCCTGGATACGAACAAGCGGCGGCGACAGCTGCTACGGGCCCCGTGGATGATGGCAAGGGCAAGGAGGAGCCGTCGTTTTGGAAGACAGCGCTGGACGAGACGCGCTTCTTTGCGGCAGGACTGATCCAGAAAGCGTACGAGTCGACAAAGTACTACACGGTGCTGCGCCACTCGTCTGGGCTGATCATGTACCACGGGCCGTCGACGAGCGTGGTGGTGACGGTGCTGTCGAAGCCGGACCACCCGCTGCCGAGCGACCGGACGGTATGGATGCAGCGACGGGGCTTCTCGGGCGACACCGGCCTGCGTCTGAAGACGCTGGTGGGCGCCAGCGGCAGCTGGCTCGACGTGACGCCGGCGCGGCAGGTGGCGGTGAGCGAGGTGCCGGCGGCGGACGAGCGGGGCTACGAACGGGACATTCACAAGCTGCTGAAGCGGGCGGCCAAGCACGGCGACAAGGCGCTGGCACAGCGACAGCCGCGCGAGACGCTGGTGGTGCGGATCCCGGCGGCGGCGCAGGACGGCTATTTCCGGCTGGTGGTGTGCGCGGGCGGGGGGACGTCGGGCACGAAGCGCAAGGTGCTCTGCGGCAGTCCGGTGTTCCGGGTGGCCAGCACGTCGACGGACTCGAGCATCTTCCGGGGCGCCAGTCTGCGGACGTTACCGCTGGAGGCGGGTGTCATGATCGCGTCGGCCATTGGCAACAGCGCCGTGACGACGTGGACGGAGCCGGTGGTGACGGCGGTGCAGGACCAGGTGTCCAAGTACCAGCCGGGCACGGTCACGACGCTGGCGGCCGCGGAGGCGTACGGCCAGACGGTGCAGGGGCGGCTGGACGAGGCGAACCAGCGGTACGACGAGAGGCGCGAGATGGGCTATGCCGTGTATGGGGAGGGCGAGGGCGAGGGCGACGAGGAGGTGCCGCCAGACGTGGTGGGGGCGGATGCGGGGCCGGAGAAGCCCTTTCCGATCTCGTTCCGGGGCCGTGTGGTGCTGGGGACGGGGCAGAGCAGCCGCGTGGTGGGCGTGCCGACGGCCAATTTGGCGGACGTGCCGGACGACGTGCGGATGCGGATGCGGGGGGTGTATTTCGGGTGGGCAGCGGTGCAGCCGGCCACGGAAAAGGAGCGGGCCAAGGCGGGAGGCCAAGAGGACGCGCGGGTGACGCACGACTGGCTCGAGGCGCTGGTGACGGTGGGCCTGTCGCCGTGGGCGCCGGCGACGGGGGCGACGGCGGTGGTGTCGCGGCCCGAGGTGGCGGTGCATCTGCTGTACGACTTTGGGGGCGCCAGCCTGGTGGACGCACGGCTGCAGGTGGTGGTGATGGGGTTTCTGCACGTGCTGCCGGCGACGACGACGGCGGCGACGGCGCGGGCGGCGGCCAGCCACAACGACGCGCGTGTGGCCGTGACCAGTCTGAGCCGGCCGGCGTGGGGACCGCAGGCGACGCTGGCGCAGATGGCGACGCAAAAGAGCGCGCGCAGCGTGTCGGACAAGTATGCCGACGGCCGGGAGAAGCTGCAGAGCCGGGTCGACCGGATCCCGCTGCACTGGGTGGGCATGCGCACGGCGGGAGGCGAGGCGCGCGACCAGCTGTACGGAAACGGCGGGTTCTCGGTGCGGAGGTGACGCGGGTTGGGTAATGGGCGGGATCGACAAGGGGATTGACAGTTGACAGTTTTGGCCATTATTTAGTGAGGCACAAGTTTGAACTAGCAGCAATGTACAGCGATTAGCTCGGCCAGGCACCGATCTGGGGCGGCATTGCGACAGAATGACGTGACGGCAAGCGACCGGGGACTGGGTATGAAGTGTAGTATTACGTGCGACTTGTCGGTAAACAGTATCTTGCTCGTACAACTCGCAATCTGGACAGATAGCCGGTGAGGTGCTTTTTTTTCCCCAAGAGTTCCGGTGAGTAAAATTGGCCTGCGGACGGGCTGGCGAGCACGTGCAGTGATGCGATTTGCAGCGAGTCAACAGGCACTGCGTGATAGCGGCGATGGCGCCATGGCACAGAAGCTACGAGTTCTGTCGCAGTGGATTACGGACAATCTTTCCAGAGCTGAGCAGAGGGCCCTGCGGGGCCCAGTAATAACGCCATCGACCAGGCAAATCAGCTCAGCGGGCAGGCAGGCGGTGGCGACGGGGGGGGGGCTCAGCGGGCAGAGAAGTGGGGCAGAGATCAGTCACAACGAACCAGACACGTTCTTGGGGGGCTCTTGGGCTCTTGCGTGCTTTGTATTTTTTTTTATTTTTTTTACTTTTCTTTGCCGTTGCGGTTTTGGCGGGCGCTCGAATAGTGGGCCTGGCCAGCCAGCGGGCCACATGAGCGCTTTGGTACGGTCGGCTTTCCGTCTGCGAGACTGCAAAGATTCATTTCGGCCTCGCCCATCCTCCCATCGTCGACTACGCCCCCCCCCCCCCCCCCCAAACCCCGTTTCTGGCCAAGTCGCCTCGTCCGCTTCTCATTAAAAACCCTCGCCTCCTCGATTTCTCGATTCTCGATTCTCGATTTCTCAACGTCCGCCGATCCCTTGCAGCTGCGCCCACTGCAACCAATCCCGTTTTTTCAGCCGTGTCTCATTCTTCTGCGACCCTTTCCCCTCCCCGACCACCGCTACCCCCCCCCTGACTCTCAGCACGCCATCCTGCACGTACTTGGCCTCAGCAGCACCTCGCCTTTTTTCTGACGACATCCGCCGCCCTCCTGAATGGCCCAAAAGACCCTGTCGCCCAGCCGTTCCCCAGCAAAGGTCCATTCCATCATCGCAGACAACCAGCGATCGGCCCAAAAGGCCCCCCCGACAGGCCCATAGGGCCCCCCCCCTCTTCTCCTCCGCCCTTCTCCCCCGGTCTCTGTTGCCTGCGCGCTCGATATCCTGACCGCCTCCGACGCACAAAGTCCCCCCCCCCTCCGTCAGCAACACCGCCATGGATGACGCCAGGGTCAGCGCTGCTGGCCATGTTGAGGCGCCTGGAAGCGGCGGTGGCAGCCCCAGCGACAGCCATATTGCTGCGGCCGCTGTGCCGTCTGGCCAGCACGCAGATCTGTCTCGAGGGCAGCACTCGCACCCGCACCCGTACGCCCACAGCCACGGCCATCACATTTTTCACTCCCACTCCCACACGCACCCCCACGACTTCCACGACCACCGCGATCTCCACGACCACCGTGACCTCACCGACCACCGTGACCGCCGCTCCTACTCCCACCCGCACTCCCACTCCCTCTCCCGCTCCGCGTCCCCCCACACGGCCGATGCCCACCTGACGCCGGCCGACATTGACTGCGACCGGCGCCGACCCGAAGAGGAATCGACCCAGCGACGGCTCACCATGTCGTCGCAGCTGATGAGCAAGACGGTCACGCCCTTTCTCAAGGACCACATCCCGGGCATGTACTCGCCCATGGCCAAGCGCGGCACCATTGACTCGCTGCAACGCCAGAACACGGATCCCAACAGTCGCTACTGCTACCGTCACCGGCCCGACTCCAAGTGCCACCGGGCCGCGGACGAGGTCAAGATGGCCAAGATCCAGAGCGAGCTCGAGAACCTGACGTCCGCCGACCAGCAGGCCATCACCCACGTCTGGTCGCTCTTCTCTGCGGCCCCGGCTAAGCACCGAGACCTCATGTTGCAGGGCATCATGACCCAATGCTGCTTCCCACAGCTGTCGCGCGTGTCGCGCGAGGTGTCGGACCAGCTCAAGATCGACTTTGTCACGGCCCTGCCGCCTGAAGATGAGTCCTTGTTCTCCCCTCGTCCTCTCTGCCACTCTGCTAACATACGTTGCTACTGGGCTACAAGATCCTCTGCTACCTCGACCCCGTCTCGCTCTGCAAGGCCGCGCTTGTCAGCCGCCAATGGCGAGAGCTGGCCGACGATGACCAGGTGTGGCTGCGCATGTGCGAGCAACACAGTGAGTTGTTTTATGCTGCTGTGTAAACGTTTGCCCGCTAACACGAAAAGTCGACCGCAAGTGCACAAAGTGCGGCTTCGGTCTGCCGCTGCTGGAACGCAAGCGGTTGCGCGACTGGAACCGCCGCCAACAGCTGTCCAAGATTGCCAGCGAAAAGGAGCTGCGGCCTCGCATCCCGTCGCGGCCACCGACCCTGCCGGCGCCCAACTCGATGCGGGGGATGGTGCCATTCAAGCGGGAGGGGTCGAGCGGCGACGCCGACGAGCCGGAGCGCAAGCGGACGCGCATGGAAGCTATCGGCAGCATCAGCAGCAGCAGCAGCAGCGGCAGCGGCAGCGGCAGCGGCGGCCCCAGCAACGACAACAGCAACAGCAACAGCAACAGCAACAGCGACCCAGCCACAGTCAGCTGTCGCCTCGCCTCCGCGGCCACGGTCTCGCCTCGACGGGCAAAGCTGGAGCGCCGCAGCCGGCCGTGGAAGGCCGTGTACCGGGACCGGTTCCGGGTCGGCTACAACTGGCGCAACGGGCGGTGCGCGATGAAGGTGTTCCGGGGCCACACGAACGGCGTGACGTGTCTGCAGGTGGACGACAACATGATGGCGACGGGCTCGTACGACGCGACGATCCGCATCTGGAACCTGGAGACGGGCGAGCAGACGCGCGTGCTGCAGGGCCACATGCAGGGCATCCGGGCGCTGCAGTTTGACGACCACATCCTGGTGAGCGGGTCGCTGGACGGGACGATCAAGATCTGGAACTGGCGGACGGGCGAGCTGCTCAACACGCTGGTGTGCCACCACGGCGGCGTGTACAGCGTCAGCCTGGACGGCGAGTGGCTGGCGTCGGGGTCGGCGGACCGGACGATCAAGGTCTTTAACCTGGCGACCAAGGAGTCCTTTTCGCTCAAGGGCCACAGCGACTGGGTCAACCAGGTGCGCATCGACGGCACGGCGGCACGCACGCTCTTCTCGGCCTCGGACGACTGCACGGTCAAGCTGTGGGACCTGGACACGAAGCAGTGCATCCGCACCTTTGAGGGCCACGTCGGCCACGTGCAGCAGGTGCTGGCGCTGCCGGCCGACTTTGAGCCGGACGACGACCCGGCCACGGCGGCGGAGCAGCGGGACCGGGCCGACTCGCTGTCGGTGGCGAGCGGTGGCGGCGGTGGCGGCGGTGGCGGCGGTGGTGGCAGTGCCGAGGTGGCGCCGCGCGGCCATCGCTTCCCGTCGCCGCCGCAGCAGGACGAGTACAACCGGGCAGCGTACGGGGCCGGCTTCTTGGCCGACGCGGACCGGCCGCTGCCGCCGCGCTACATTCTCAGCTCGGCCCTGGACAGCACCATCAAGTGCTGGGACACGGCGACGGGTCGGTGTGTGCGCACGTTTTTCGGACATCTCGAGGGCGTGTGGGCGCTCGACGGCGACACGCTGCGCGTGGTGTCGGGGGCCAACGACACCATGGTCAAGGTCTGGGAGCCGCGTTCGGGCAAGTGCGAGCGCACATGGACGGGCCACCGCGGACCGGTGACGTGTGTGGGCCTGAGCGACTCGCGCATGGCCAGCGGCAGCGAGGACGGCGAAGTGCGGCTGTACTCGTTCCAGGACCGGGCCGGCCTGAGCGAGTACGGGACGCCGAGTTAGGTGTAGGATTTGCACTGAAGCGAGTTTTTTTTTTTCCCTTCCTCTCATGGATATCTGGATGTACCGGTTTTCTGGATTGTTGGATTTTGGTGTTTTGCGGTTTTCAGCGGGGCGCATAGCCGGAGAGACTCTTTGGACGGGTACGAGTCGTCACGGGTATCATACGGAGTACTCTGTATGTATGTACATAACACAATGACGCAAAGGAAAAGCATTCCATGGTAATCGATCGTGCATCACGTGAAAGATCTGTGGGGCAGATGCTGTGAGATAATCAGAGTGGAGACGGATCCCATGCTTTGCGCCCGCAAGGCCGGGCCACTGTCGACCGAGGTGGATGAGTCAGCATGTGAGCACCGGGTGTTCTCGCGGACCAGCGCTGTCCAGAAGCCGAGGCTGCGGGCAACAAAGAGGTTCCCCCACCATTGGCCGGACCCCACAACAGCGCGTGGTCCCTAAAACACGGGGGAGCGCACTGAAGCTCGGCTGAGCGTTCGGCTATGGGGAGAAGGGCAGGACGGTTGTCGGTCGCGGCTGCTGGTTGGGGCGTGCAAGTATGACCGTTGGGGGGCGAACCTTTTAACTTTTTGCCATTGTCATTTGACGTACGTCGTATGCGCACATGCTCGCGCGCGTGGTTCGTACTTGTATTACTCGTGCCACGCCCCCACTTTAATTGGACTCGCAAATGCTCACCAACTAAAGTTGGTGCTCAGCACCAAAATGAGCAGACCACCAAATTGAGCAAATTTTTCACGAAAAAACTTCAAAAATTCATATCAAATCGAAAAAAATATGACTGTCGATGCCGATACCGAAGAAAGGTTGCGTGAAGCCGTCGCTTTTCATACCAACAATCCTGGATATACAGTGGCCAGTATTGCGCGAGATTTCGAAGTTCCGCGCAATACGCTGCGACGACGAATTCATGGCAGTGACGTTGCCAAAGCGCGGCTTGCATCCAACGCAAGGCTTACGCCTCCAGAAGAGGCAGCCTTGTGTAGGTATATCGACAGACTTGAAATGGTCAACCTTGCGGTAAGGCGCGAATTCGTTACCGACGCCGCCAACGCCATATTGCGAGAGAGGTGCCGGCCTTCTGAATACGCTCCAGTTGGCCCTACCTGGACTGCTCGCTTTTTGAAGCGCCAGCGTTACCACGTATATCGCCAAAGTAACCTCGATATCAATCGCCAAGCCTCCGAACGCGTCCCTCAAGTTCAAGAGTATTTTGATCGACTGCAAAAAGTGCTAGCGGAAGGTATCGACCCCCATGACATCTGGAATATGGACGAGACGGGCTTCCGAATTGGTGTAGGCAAGGATCAATTGGTTGTTACCAAGAGGCCAAGGGCGCAGTACCTTGGCGCTGCACAGAATAGGGAGTCTGCTACCGCGATTGAGGCTATTTCGGCGACTGGCCAGTACCTCCCTGCGTTTCTAATTATGAGCGGAAAACGCCTTATGAGCCGCTGGTTTGAAGCGTCTTACCTTGACGGTAAAACGGTAGTTGCGTTGTCTGATTCAGGCTTCACTAACGACGAGATTGGCCTTGAGTGGATTAAGCACTTCCAAAAGCATACCGAAAAGGGCGTTGTTGGCAAGAAGAGGCTGTTAATACTAGACGGGCATGGTAGCCACCATACGCGCCAATTCATTCAATATTGCTACGACCACGATATCCTCCCTTTTGGCTTGCCACCGCATTTAACTCATATCCTTCAGCCTCTTGACGTCGTTGTTTTCCAGCCTTTGAAGCATTACCACGCCAAGGCCCTTGACGTGCTTGCAAGGGAAGGATTGACTGAATTTGGCAAGCTGGACTTTTTTTCAATTATTGAAGGCGTACGCAAGTCTGCCTTCAAAATTTCAACCATTGTCAAGTCCTTCAAGGTTACCGGTATCTACCCTTTCAACCCTGGGCCAGTCATTGAATTGCTACGTACTCGAATTGCGCAACAAACTCCATCCCCTGAGCCTCCTCAATCGTCACCTTTCGAAACGCCAGTTACGACACGTCAAGTCTACAAATCAGCACAAAAGGTAGAGGAGATTATTAGCAAGGCCTCCCTAAGCCCTTCAGCCACGAAAACTATTCGAAAATTCACAAAGGCAGCCCTCTCCCTTTCAGCAGAGTTAGGTCAGACCAAAAGGGACCTTGGCGCCACTCAACTGGCTGAGCAGCGGCGGCGGCAAGTCAGGGCCGCCCCAAATCGGGCCATACAGGCTGGAGGCCTTATTACAGCCTCTACGGCACGCGATATGGTCCAACAGATGAATATAGAGGCGGAAAAAAGGGCCGCATTGCGCGCGCAACGGGCTATCGAGGCCTACACCAAAAAGCAGCGATTGCCATGGAAGGAGTGGGCAGACGAGGCAGCGAAAAAGGCCAAGGATATGAGGTGGACCGGGAGATTGCCGCCATTTGAAATTTATAGGGCTGGCAGGCCTGTACGGCGCGCAAGGCGAGGTTGAAGTTGAAGGTGTAGATAATTTAAGACGCTGCTCAATTTGGTGGTCTGCTCATTTTGGTGCTGAGCACCAACTTTAGTTGGTGAGCATTTGCGAGTCCAATTAAAGTGGGGGCGTGGCACGAGTACCGCCCCCGCCATCCATGTCCCTCCTTGTCTGACGTTCACCCGAGCTTCGTGGGCGTCCTTTCATGTGCTCGCGCCCGTCGCATGTGCGCATTGCTCTCCGGTTTCTCTTCGAACAAAAAGGGCCCCACTCTTCAGAGGCTCGGGACGGCTGCTTGTGCACTTGTGGTGCGCGCCAGTGGGAAATTTTGGCAGCAAAAATCTAGTGCGCGTCGTAGTATTCCTTTCCGTACTACAAGGTGTGGCGACTGGGGTGTCGGGATTTGAAGTGACCAAAAAAAAAAAAAAAAAAAAAAAAGAGCTCCGCTGCGCCGAGCTGGCCCGGCTGCTCAGCCGGCACGGGCGTTGAAGGGACGAAAATCAGAGCGGAAAAATCACAAAGCGAAACAAGAGGGAAAGCCGTGGCCGAGAGCCACAATGAGGAAATCTCTGGCCAGGGTTGGGGAAAGCGTGGCCGCGTCCGCAAATTTGTGTCTCTCCAAAATCTGGGAAGCTGCAGCGCCGCATAAAGCTTCGGCTCGGTGGCAGCTCTTCCGGCTCGACGCAGCCGACGGCACTCCGTGCAGCCGCGAATCGGCCGCCGGGGGAGCGAGGCACGCGCGCTCACGCGCCCTCTCACGTACTGGTCCCTTTTTAGATCATTTTTATATTATTTTTTCCATACCAGCCAACCCCCATTTGCGCTGGACGACCGGCGAAAAGCGGAGTAGACCGTGTAGTTCCAAGAGCACAGCTCCAGAAAAAGAGACGCTTGTGACTCTGCCCGACCCTCCTGGCTGGTACCTTAATAGGGAAGCTCTGGCTCGGCCTCCCCTTTTTGTGTCTTTTTTTTTCTTTTCTTTCTTCCCCCCCCCCTCTTCCTATTTTCTGGTCTTGGTATTTGTTGAATATACGCCTCTCTTGCCTGCGTCCGAGTGCCGGAGGTCTTGATGAACATACTGTCGACCAAACCGCCCAGGATACGGAAGGACGAGTTTCGGAAACCCAGCTGCTCGACCTGACAATAACCCCCCCTTCGCCTCGCTCGCCTCGCCCGCCTCGCTCGCCTCCCTCTCTCCTCTCTATTCCTGATCCCTACCTTTTGCGCAAATGGCTTCCAAGAACGGCAATGGCAAGAAGCCCACGTCGGCGGCGATCAACCTCGTCGCTGGCGGTGGTGCCGGCATGATGGAGGCGCTGGTGTGCCATCCTCTGGGTGCGTTTGTCTTTTTGTCCTCGCTTTGCTTGTTTTGCTTTTGTCCTCGCTTTTGTCCTCGCTTTTGTCTCGCTTTTGTCCTCGCTTCGCTCGTTTGGGCTTGTCCTCGCTTCGCTCGTTTGACCCCGTTCTGACAGCCCAGACACCATCAAGGTCCGCATGCAGCTGTCGCGCCGCGGCAAGGACGCCCCCCGGCGCGGCTTTGTCCGGACGGGCGCCGAGATTGTCAAGCGCGAGACGCCGCTCGGCCTGTACAAGGGCCTCGGCGCCGTGCTGACCGGCATCGTGCCCAAGATGGCCATCCGCTTCTCCTCGTTTGAGTGGTACAAGACGCTGCTCGCCGGCGACAGCGGCAAGGCGCCCAACAGCAGCAAGATCTTTGTCGCCGGCCTGGCCGCCGGCGTCACCGAGGCCGTCGCCGTCGTCACCCCCATGGAGGTCATCAAGATCCGCCTGCAGGCCCAGCACCACAGCATGGCCGACCCGCTCGACGTGCCCAAATACCGCAACGCCGCCCACGCGCTCTACACGGTCGTGCGCGAGGAGGGCTTCGGCGCCCTCTACCGCGGCGTCTCCCTCACGGCCCTGCGCCAGGGCAGCAACCAGGCCGTCAACTTCACGGCCTACAGCTACTTCAAGGACGAGCTCTACCGCTGGCAGCCCGAGATCGCCAGCGGCACCCCCCTGCCCGGCTACCAGACCACCCTGATCGGCCTCGTCAGCGGCGCCATGGGCCCTCTCAGCAACGCCCCCATTGACACCATCAAGACCCGCCTGCAAAAGTCCCCCGCCACGCCCGGCGTCAGCGCCTGGCGCCGCGTCTCCCTCATCGCCGCCGACATGTTCAAGCAGGAGGGCTTCCACGCCTTTTACAAGGGCATCACGCCCCGCATCATGCGCGTCGCCCCCGGCCAGGCCGTCACCTTTACCGTCTACGAGTACCTCAAGAGCCGCCTCGAGAAGAGCGGGCCGCTGTCCGTCAAGGCCGACCACTACGAGGAGTAGTGTGGGTCGCCCGCGGGAACATTTAAAGGAAAAAGAATTAGAAAACGGTCTGGGGGGTTTTTTTTTTTTGCATAGTTCAAACAGCATTTGGTTTTTCTGTACTCGTGTCGTCTCGTACAGTCTCGTAGGTGCACTCTCGAGTCCCTCAACTCTGCCGACGCCCCCCTACCGGCCCGGCCGCCGCGGCCGGCTGAAACCCTTGCGCACCTCCACCTTGGGGTGCAGCTCGGCCAGCACGCTCGCCTCGGTGATCTCGCTCGGCTCGTCCACCTCGAAGCGCTTCTCAATCGTCAGCCCGGCCTCGCCCTCGGCCACCGCCAGCACGGCCCGCTTCATGAGCGGGTACATCATGCGGAACTTGATCGCCCGCGCCCCCGGCGCCGCCGGACACGTGTAAAAGAACAGCAGCGGGCTGCTGTGGGAGCCGCCGTACTCGTGCGTGTACCGGAAAAACGTGAAGCGCGGCTCCGTCGTCGAAATGGTGCGCACCAGCTCGTCCAGCGTCGTGGCCGTCGCGTCGGACCGGTCCAGCTCCACCGCCTCGGTCTCGGGGTTGATTTTCTGTCGGGTCAGTGTTTTCTCATATAAAAAAAGTCTTGCACCTCCCACCTACCAGCGACACCACCACTCCCCCCTCCCGGAGACTGCGCAGCGCCGCCTCCGCCGGCGGCGTCACCGTCAGCTGCAGCCCCCGGCTCAGCGCCACGTCCCGCGCCCCTGTCCCGTGGCCGGCCTCCTGCTCGGCCCGCTTGACGTCGCCCAGCGTCCGCTCCTCCTCCGTCAGCGGCGCCGCCAGCGCGTTGTGCGCGTCATGCCGCGCAAAGCCCGCGCCGCTCAGCTCCGGCGCCGTCGTCGCAAACATGGTCTCCCGGAAGTGCTCGCTGCCCAGCTCGCGCACCAGCGTCAGCCGCGTCGAGGCGAACAGCATCTTTTGCCGCACCGGCGCCGCGTCCGGCACATACGTCGCCGCCACCAGCTGCGGCGCCGTTTCGTGCCGCCGCAGCAGCACGTACACGGCCTCCTTCTCCTGCAGCCGCGGCACCACCAGCGAGTCCACCAGCGCCCCAAACGACGAGCTCGAGCTCGAGCTCGAGCTCGAGCCTGCCGGCACCGTCAGCAGCTCCAATGGCTTGAGCGACTCGCCCTTGATCGTCACCAGTAGCCCAAAGCACTCCGGCGACGCAAGCAGCGTCCCGAAATGCTCCGTCAGCTCCTGGGAGGCTGCCACTCGTCAGCAAAAAAAAAACAGTCGAGGAAAAAAAAGGTCACCGTGGCCTCTTGCGACTGCGCTTGCCTGAAATGCCAGACTGCATCGTGCCTCTGTCGAGTGTCGGAAAATGGACAAGGCGTACAAAAGGGGGTTTCTTGTGTACAACCGGTCCAGCCGCAGTTGTGTGTCGGTGGTGTCTCGATGAACCTGACCGACGCCGTGCTCTGATCGGAACCACCTAATCAACCCCGCCAGCTCTTGGCCCGTTTCTATTGGTGGGGCTGACTAAGCACACCCCACTGCTCAACGTCACGCTCACAAGTCACTGGGTCCATTCAGTCCGTAATGATGTGTTTCTATTGTGTCCGAAAGCCCGCTCGTACTCCGCCAACAACAAAACAAATGAAGCAGAAGATATACCGGGGGCAGATGCGCCGACTGCGGGAACGGCCAGTGCGGGAACGGCAACTCGCAGTTGCCACCCGGCGTGCAGCCTCTTGGCTGCCAAACGGCCTGTTTTATTTTCCGACAGTCGACGCCGACTCTGCCTAGGCGTCTCGAATTTGGTTGGATAGGGCTGCTGTCGCTCAGACAAGGAGGACTCTGATTATGTCAGCATTGGCATCGGGACAATACGAAGAGACCAAACACGTACGCATTCACACAGCCGTCGTTCTCCGGGTTGTCTGCAGTCCTTGTCAGTCTGGTTATTCTGCTGTCCGTGATTGGGCGCCACGTACTCGTAATCTGTGCCCACCGACCCCAGACGACCTTGCCGCTGGTGGTGGTCATGCCGAGGTCGCTGACGTTGACCTCGATAATGGTGCCCTTGGTCAAGACGCCCAGCCGCGTGTACATGGGGTCTTGCGGGTTCTTCTTGACGCTGAGGATCGGCAGCTGCACCGTGACGGCCAGGCCGGGGTGTGTGACGTTGGCGCGCTTCTGCCGCAGGGCCATGGGCCGGATGAACCGCTCCAGCTTGACGGGGCCGCGCACAAAGTCGGGGCCGACGAAAGTCGGCTTGGTGATCATGCTGGGAGGTTAGTGGGGGTAGGAGGGAGGGGAAAAAAAAAGAGAAGAAAGAGATAAGGAGTAAAAAAAGAAGAAAAAAAAAAAAAAAAAACCCACCGCTTCCAAGCCTTCTTCTTCATCTTCTTGCCCGTCTTGACGACGGAAAAGATCTCCTCCTCGGAGATGCCGCGCACCTTGGGCAGCGGCACGGCAAAGCGCGCGGCCTTTTCGCTGCGCTTCTGCTTGATGGCGGTGCTCAGGGCCTTGGCGTTGCGCTCGCCCGCGCGGTCCAGCAGGTAGTGCGGCACGGCCTCGCGGTCGTCCTCGGGCGGCGCGTCCGACGACTTGACGTTGCGCTGCTCGTGCGCCCGGATCGTCTTCTTCATCTGGATCTTCTCCTTGCGGCGGGCCTCCTGCGCGCGCTTGGCCCGCAGGCCCCGCAGGTTCTGCGCATCCTTGGAGTGCTGGTGGCCCTCGCGCGCCTGCTTCTTGCGCGCCCGCTCCTCGTGGTCGAGTCTGTGAGGGAGAAAATGGGTTAGTTTTGGTTGGGCCTTTGGTCACCCCCCCCCCCCCCCCCCCCCCCAAGAGAACTCCCCGTTCCCGTCCCACTCCTCCACGTACCTCCGACCGTGGAGCTTCACGTGTCTCTCAATGTAGTCGTTCTGTTCCCGTTAGCCATCAACGTCCGCGGCCACCACACGGCACCCAGCACTCACCTGCGGCATCGTGACGGTCTTGCTGCGAATGGATGCAAAAGCGGACAAGAAAAAATGGTTCTGGCAAAATTTTTGGGTGCCAGCCTGTCGGTATCTTATCGGTATCTTATCAAAAGCGACTATGAAAATGCTGACTCATGGCATCACGGCAAAGTCGAGAAATTGTAATACGAAATAAACTGCTAATATCCCACTAACACGCAAAACACTAAACACAACACTACACAACACCTAATCCGACAGAAATTGCAACAGCTTCTCCCGGTCCTCCACCGGCATCACGCGCATCACCTCGCGCACGCCCTTCCACGCCGCATTGTCCTTGCGGTTGGCGCGGATCAGCTCGCGCATCTCGGCGGCCACGGCCTCGGCCTTGAGCGTCTCGAGCTTCTCCTGGATCGTCTTCTTGTTCTCCTCGTACCACTGCGCCACGTCGCGGTCGGCGCGCTGGAAGTGGGCCACGCCGCACCACGCCGCCAGCAGCTGCAGGTGGCGCGCGCGCGCCTTGTCCTTGTCGGCGTCGGTCGACTTGACCACGGCCGCCATCTTGCGCAGAATGTACTCCTCGTTGAGACGCCGCCGCACGCGCCAGTAAAAGAAGCGCCGCGCGTGCGTCCACGGCAGCACCTCGCGCACCACGCCCTTGGCCTTCATGCGGCCGGCGCGGTCGTGCAGGTCGGCAAACTGCGTCGCAATCTGCTGGTAGATGGGCAGCAGCTCCTGCTCGCGCGCTGCGACTTGGGTGCGCAGCGTCTCGAGCGTCTCGAGCGTCTCGAGCGTCTCGGGCGTCTTGCTGTCGGTGCTGTCGGCGCCGCCCGCCTTGGCTGCCTTTTGCGCCGCCGCCAGCCGCTTGCGCAGGTCGCCGTACTGCGGGTCCAGCCGCGCCATGGTGTCGAGCTGCTTGTCGCGCCGGTACTTGATGCCGACGATGCCCTCGGGCTCGAGCACGCCGCCGCGCGCCTCCGGGTCCGCGTACATTTCCATGGCCGTCGGGTTGATGGTCGGGTCGACCACGACCCACGAGCCGCCGCGCAGCTCGCCGTGCGGCGGAATGTAGACGAAAATCGGCTGCTCGTACTTGACCAGCGCGTCCACAATGTAGCTGCCAAACTTGAGCACCTCGTTGTACATGTCGCGCTGGCCGCCCGAGAAGCCGCGCCAGTTGGCCAGGATCATCAGCGGCAGCTGCTCGCCGTAGTGGAAGTCGTTGATGGCCTGCGCCGTCTTGAAGGCCGAGTTGGGATACCACACGCCGCCGGCCTCGTTGGTCACCTGCTCCATCGAGTCCGGGTTGGCCGGGTCGGCCGGCGTCGTGTTCTCGACCGGCCGCGTCTCCACGCCGATCACGCCCATCGGGATGCCGCCCAGCCGCGCCCGGCCGACCACGACGGTGCGCGCCCAGCCGCCCAGCGTCTCGACAAACGAGTCGCGGTCAAAGAGGCCCGGCTGGAAGGCGCCCTCGCCCTCGCCCGCCGCCTCGGCCGGCCGCCCCTCGATCATCCACCGCACGTCGTACGGCTGCTTCTGCGGCGGCGTGTACACCACGTCGCGGTCCCAGCTGTCGGTCGACACGCTGATGGGCACCGGGCTGTTGCGGCGGTCCGGCACAAAGCCCATCCACTCGACGATGCGCGACACGCCCTCCATGTCGTCGCGCGCCGTCATGTGCGACACGCCGTTGCGGTACATGATCTGCGTGCCGCCCAGCTGCAGGTTCGACGTGTACACCTCGCGGCCCAGCAGGTTGTTGAGCGCCGGCGCGCCCGTCAGGATGATCGGCTGGCCCTCCACCTGCACCGCCCGCTGGCCCAGCCGCACCAGGTACGCGCCGATGCCGACCGACCGGCACGTCACCAGCGTCACCGTGAAGATGTCGTTGTACGCCCGGCTCGTCGCGCCCGCGATCAGGCCCGACCCCCGCAGACACTCGACGCCCAGCCCGTCCTCGGCCCCGATAATGGTCACGATGCGGTGGCGCTTCTCGCCCGCCTCCACCACCTCCTCCGTCACCACGTGGTCGCCAAACTGCTGCTTCGCCGCGTCGTCCAGGTACAGGTACTCGAAGCCCTGCTGCGGCCGCGCCGCGTCGTGCCACGCCACGCGAAAGTACGGCATCAGCTCGTTGGCCAGCCCCAGCCGCGCGCCCGAGTTGGCCGACAGGTAGATGCGCGGGATGCCCAGCCGCCGCGCCAGCTCCGTGCACTTGTTGAAGAAGACGTCCTCGCGCGGCCCAAACGAGCCAATGTTGAAGGTGATGTCGTTGGCCACCACGATCATCTGCCGCCCCCGCGGGTACTCGGGCGTGCGCGCCGTCAGCAGCCAGCCCACCATGCCGCACGTGTTCATGCCCGGCTCGCGCGACACCTCGGTCAGCACGTCGTGGTCGTCCAGCACCAGCTCGGCCAGGTCGATGCACTCGCCCACCGGCGGCTGCTTCTCGGCCAGCGCCGGGTTCTGCTTGACCGCCCGCGTCCAGCTGTTCTGGAAGGCCTGCCGGAACACCTCGGGAAAGTCGTACACGTACTGCGTCCCGATCAGGTGCGCCTTGTACCGCTTCGGCTGCAGCCAGTTCTTGTTCGGGTACGGCACCGACACCGGCAGCAGGTGCATCGAGCCCACCTTGGTCGTGCCGCCAATCGAGTAAAAGAGCCACTCGCCCTTTTCCGACTTGCGCTCCGCGTACAGCTCCACCTGGATCACGTAGCCGGACGTGTTGGTGATCAGCACCCGCAGCGGGTACGGCATGCCCGTCTCGGGATCCGTGCAGATGATGCGGATCTCCACCTGCGCCACCCGCAGCCGCCAGCCGCGCGGCCCAAACCGGTCGAGGAAGCCCTGCAGCGAGTGCTCGACCTGCTCGGGCAGCAGCGGGAACACGGGCGTGAAGTTGAGGAACATGTGGTTCAGGTCCGTGTTGTTGTTGCCGATAATCTCGAGCGCGTCGAAAATGTCATTGACCGTCCGGTCCGCCTCCGAGATGAGGTACTCGGCCGTCGGGATCTCGTCGCGCACCCGGCCCGGCCGGATCACTGCCCGCGTAAAGTAGCGCCGGTCCGTGTCCACGCCCTTGCCCACCGCCTCGTACACGTGGATGCTCTTGTTCTCCGTAAAGACCGGCCGGATCTTGAACTTGGACAGCCGCGCCAGCTCCAGCTGGAACGCCAGCGCCGGCTCGCTGTGGCGGATGCTGTCGTCCTCCTCGTACTCCGGCCCGCGGAACGTGTAGTAGCCCGGGTTCGACGCGTCCTTGCGCCCGCAGATGAACGTGATGCGCCGCACCCGCCGCGCAAACAGCTCCTCCTTGAGCTGCGCCACCAGCGGCCGCATGATCTGCAGCGCCTCCGCGTCCGTCAGGCTCTCCGAGTCCCGCACCGCCACGTTCACCACCGCCGACAGCTCCTCCGCCCCGCCCGTCTCCGACCGCAGCGCCGCCGGCCGCCGCTTGCCCTCCAGCCCCGCCGCCAGCGCCACCGAGCTGCCCACGCTGCGCTTGCGCAGCTTGCCGTTCGCCCCCCCCGCCACCGGCAGCGACTCCAGCGCCTTGGACAGCAGCTCCTCCACGTCGTCCAGGTACCGGCTCGGCACGATGATGCCCTTGCGCGTCGGCTCCACCTCCGTGTGCCGCGACAGGTACGACATGTCGCTGATCGAGCTGATGCGCTTGAAGCCCAGCTCCGTCGGCGTCGCCGGCGACGACGACACCGCCGAGTGCAGCGGCAGCCCAAACTCCGTCTGCCCGATCTTGCGCAGCGAAAAGTCCCACGTCATGAACAGCGGCGTCTCCGCCTCGTCGCTGTGGTACTCGACCGCCTGCAGGTTGTACGCCCGGTACGCCCGCCGGATGTACACCTCCAGCGCCGCCACCGACACCCACGGGTCCTCGTGCGCGAAGAACATGGGCAGCACGTCGAACACGGTGAACTTGGAGTCGACCAGGTCCTTGATCACGTCCAGGTTCGGCTCGCGGTGCTCCCACCCGCTCTCGCCGTACCGCGACTCCACCACCGCCGACCGCAGGATCAGCTCCATCTGCGACTTGCGCTCCTCCAGCGACGGCAGCGCGCACTGGATCAGAATCTCCCGCGCCTTCAGCGACACCTTGGACGTCTGCCGCGACTCCAGCTCCGCCAGCCGCCGCAGCACCGGCCGCAGGTGCTTGGCCACGTTGCCCACGTTGGGCCGGTTCGGCCGGTACTCCTCCAGGATCGCCAGGATCAGCCCGTTCTTCGACCCCACCCGGCTGTGCGACAGCACCGTCTGCACCACCGTCATGATGTCGTCCTTGTGCTGGTCGCGCAGCTTCAGAATCACCTCCTCGTCCTGCAGCCGCCGGCCCGAGAACAGCCGCTCCGTGTCGGCGTACAGGCCCAGCAGCGCCTCGATCACGCTGAGCTCCCGCGTCTTCTGGCTCTCCACGTACCGCTGCAGCACCTCCGTCAGCGGCGCCAGCGTCTCCCGCAGCATCCCCGCGTCCGCCGGCGCCACGTTGTCGTCCACAAACTTCTGGCACGCCCGCAGCAGCGTCTTGGCCGGGAACTCGGTCCCCCGCGCCCGCGCCCGCTCCACCAGCTGCGTGAACTGCGCGTCCAGCTTCTGCGGCATGCGCGCGTGCAGCGCCGAGAACTGCGCGTTCCACTCGCTAAACGGCAGCTCCGGGTCCCGCAGCACCTCCACCAGCTGCGCCAGCGTCGACGCCATCACCGTCTGGTTGTCGAAGCCCTTGAGGATGTTCTCCAGCGTGCTGTACAGCCCCGAGAACCGCTGCGACGGCTTCGTGCCCACCACCACCGGCGGCCCCAGGTCCGGCAGCTTCTCCACAAAGTTCTGCGCCTGCTTCACCCGGCTCGGGTCGTCCAGCGCCAGGATGCCCAGGATGTCACCCGCCTCCAGCGTCGAGCCCGGCTGCTTGATCAGCTGCACGATGCCCGCCTCCTGCGCCACCAGCGGCATGTACATCTTCATCACCTCCACCTCGGCAAACGTCTCGCCCGCCGAAACGTGCGATCCGCTCTCCACCGTGAACTTGACCAGCTTGCCCGGGCTCGGCGTCCGCAGCTGCGTCGGGTCGTTCTCCTGCTCCAGCAGACACGTCTTGCCGTCCACCGACAGCCGCGTCGCCCCCACCTCCTCCTTCCAGTACACGTTGTGGCTGCGGCCGTTGACCAGGATCAGCAGCCCGCCGTCGCTCAGCGCCCGCACGCCCACCAGACACCGCGAGCCGTTGAGAAAGAGCGTGTAGCTGTCCGTGCTCGACCGCGTCGCCGTGAACTTGTACCGGAAGCCCTCGTAGATAAAGTCCACCGGGAACACCGTCTTGAGAATCTCCTTGGACGGCACCTGGCCGCGCTCCAGCCCCGATCGGTACTCGGCGATGCACGCCTCGCTCGCAATGTGCGCCTTGGTCGTCGCGCCGCACACCACCGCCAGCACCGGGTCCGGCCGCTCGGCCGTCAGCTTCTTGGAGATCAGCTCGTCCAGCCAGCCCGTCGTGATCGTGTTGTCCTCAAACGCCTCCGTCTCCAGCAGCTTGATGAGGTACTCGACCGTCGTCCGGAAGTCGCCGCGGATGCTCAGCTCCTTGAGCGCCACCACCATGTGCTTCCGCGACGCCGACCGGTTCTCGCCGTAGGCAAAAATGTGCCCAAACTGGCTGTCCGAGAAGCTGTGGATGCCGCCGGCTGTGCCCACCGAGAAGTAGCCCCACACGTTGGAGCTGCTGCGGAAGTTGAGGTCGTGCAGCACGCCGTTGGACGGCTTGAAGCCTTCGCCCGGGTCCTCGGACGTGATCCGACACGCCGTCGTGTGGCCCTTGGGCGTCGGCCGCCGCTGCGTCTTGCCGCTCTCCTCGTTCTTGAACTCAAAGTCGATCTCCGTCGCCGTCTTCGGGTCCACGCCGTACAGCAACCGGATGTCGCGGATCCGGTGCAGCGGGATGCCCATGGCAATCTGCAGCTGTGCCGCCGGCAGGTTGACGCCGCTAACCATCTCCGTCGTCGGGTGCTCGACCTGCAGACGCGGGTTCAGCTCCAGAAAGTAAAACTTGTTGTCCGCGTGCGAGTACAGGTACTCGACCGTGCCCGCAGACACGTAGCCGACCAGCTTGCCCAGCCGCACCGCCGCCTCCTCCATGGCCCGGAACGTCGTCTGGCTCGCAATCGTCACCGGCGCCTCCTCGATGATCTTTTGGTGCCGCCGCTGCACCGAGCAGTCACGGCCAAAGAGCGAAATGTTGTTGCCGTACTGGTCCGCCAGCAGCTGCACCTCGAGATGCCGCGCGTTGCCGGCCAGCTTCATGATGAAGATGGGCGAGCCCGGGATCTCGCTCGCCGCCGCCTTGTACAGCTGCTCAAAGTTCTCCTCGCCCACCGCCTGCCGGATGCCCTTGCCGCCGCCGCCCTCGGACGCCTTGATCATGACGGGAAACCCAATCTCGTGGGCCTTCTCCAGGCCCTCCTGCCATGAGTTGACGCAGCCCTTCATGTACACGTCATCCGCCACCGTGACGATGCCGCCCTGGTCCACCACCACCTTGTCGACGCCCGTGCCCGACCAGGGGATGCACGGCACGCGCGCGTGTTGTGCCACAATGGTCGAGGAGATCTTGTCGCCGAGGGAGCGCATGGCCGAGCCCGGGGGGCCGATGAACACAATCTTTTTTGGTGAGGCCGCCAGGGTCTCTGGCAGTTTGGGGTTCTCGGAGGCGTGGCCCCTGCACAGTCAGAAGACGAACATCACAAGGAAAGAAACGACCAAAAAGTAAAGAAGAAAAAAGAAAAAAAGAAAAAAAGAAAAACTCACCATCCTGCCCACACCGCATGGACGTCCATCCGCTCCGCCACGTCGACAATCAACTCGACGTTGGCGTAATTGTGGTTGTTGGTGCCGCCGGGCACCTCGACGTAGTGGTCAGCCATGCGGATGTAGTCGGCGTTCGCCTGCAGATCCTCGGGCGTGGCCATGACGGTGAACTGGATGGCGCGCTCGTCGCCAAAAGCATCGTAGGCCCATTTCCGCACGGAGCGAATCTCCTTGACGGCCGCAATGCCGTTGTTGGCAATCAGGACCTGGCCGGTTAGCAGGGGACAGACCCGACATTCCATCGCCGATTCCTTACATTGGTAATGACCGTGTGGCCATCGTGCCCGGCAACAAAGTCCTTCACCTTGGACTCGGAAGCGTTTTCTAGCTTGTTGCCGCCGATAAAGTGCTCGGGTATCTGGTGCCGAGTCGCATATGCCGTCTTGTTGTTTGGTGAGCTGTTCATAGTGCCGCGGCGGGCCTTGGGAGCCGCCCCGGCGCCGATGATCTCAGGCATTGTGAGGGTTGTGGCGTCGGCCAGCTTCTGCTCGAGAAAGGGGGGGAAAGATGTCGTCGTTCGACCGGCCAGAGTCGTCGAATCGTCAGAGCTTTGGAATCGCACAATGGCACCGCAGAACTGAAGCCAGGAGAATTAGAATGGGTCGAGGTATCTGGCGGGCGTCGTGACAAAAAAAAAAGACGGGGCCCGTCGTGATGGTTCGATGTCGTCGAGACAGGAAGCCAAAAATCCGAATTACAAAGAACGGTGTGCTCCAAATACCGGGTTCGGATTGCTACCTACAATGCAAGGGTGCGAATGAACAAAATGGCGAATAGGTGCAAGTCGCGGGTTGGCAGAAGATGGTCGTGTTCTTTTCGAAGGAGAGAGACGATTCCGGAGTAATATTACTATGCTCGTTGCCAAAAAAATAGCAGCTCGCAGGGGCGGGGCCCAAAAAGAGCTTGGAGCAGTAGCCCGGGGGGGGGGGGGGGGGCAGTTCGGCGATACATTGCAGTACATGCGTACGTTCTTGCGGCCGTGAAAAACTCCGGTACTCCCCTGAGAAAAATGGGTAAGCTGGCAAAGTTGCCGCAGCTGATTGGCCGGATTAGCTTCTCACCCAGCGGACCGTTGCGCCGGAGCAGGTGCAGGCAGGTATGGACAGGTACTGCAGGTCCGGTGGATCCCCCACCTTTTCCTGGGCCAGCTGTCTGCCCAACGAAGCAGGACGTCGGGAGCCTTCGGGAGTCGAGGCCCCCCAGACGTCATTCCTTTTTTTGTGAATCCGTCTCACCAAACTGGGATGAGACCTGGGCTTGGATGGACTCCAACTCCGTACGGGTACGATGCGTTACTCTTGGTGCCGAGCACAGAACATCCAATGGTACAACAGGATACGACTACCCGAACTAAGCCCCGAGGAAAGTGGCAATGTCCCCAATTGGGGCAAATCCCATCCGGACCTTCAAAGTCCATCTGCCAGGCCAAATTGCATCCCACACAGGGATTCCGCCATCTGGGCCCCTGCCGGTGTCCTGGCCGACGCTGGGGCGGCGTGTCCTCCCTGCTTTACGCGTACAAGTACGGAGTACGGAGTACGGAGAACTCCATATGCTCATCATATTTGCCCATTGTCCGCAGCGTTATCTAGATACAAAAGACGCAGTCTGTCCGAACAGAGCGGTTCCTGCGTCGTTGCCTCAGAGGGCCGGACCTGCAGGCACGCGACGTGCAGTATTTCCCCGTTCGAGCATGCAGACTGAATCGCGTCGGTGGCCGTACAGTCCAAAAGCCTTTCCCCAATTGTTGAGAAAGAGGGTCTGCCTTCAACGGCACCAGGACGCTAAAGTCAACTGCAGTCTTAGCCTGTCCCGGTTAGCTTAGCGACACCAGATGGGTCCATTTTCGCATCGTTTCCCAATCTACGGCGACTAGACAAAATCGCACATCCCCAACAGGTTGTCCGCTGTCTCTCTCTCTCGGCTTGGGGGAATTCCGCTCGTCCTTTGCGGCTCTTGGCTTTCTTTGTCAATGAGTGGCTGGCTATTTTTAAGTACCTGATTGCCTTGCAACCACTTTTGGCAGCTGCAGAGGAAACAAGGCGGTCTCGGACGATTCGCTCCACCGTCAGCCTTTTCCCAGCAAAAGCTGTGGGCACTTTTCAGTCTTACTCCGTATTTGATCTACGACGGTACGACGTACGCTCTCTACACTCATCACTCTCCACGCTCCACTCTGCTCTCTGTTGGACTCCTCCATTGCATGCATGCTATATACAACCCAATACAAAACGCGTATGCAATCATGTCTGCCGTACGGCCACGCCGCTGTGGTATCTCTAAAGGAAACACGTCCCCTCCTCGCCGATCTTGCTCGTGATGGCACGCAGCATTCGTACGCGCACAAAGCACCTCGCTCGTTCCACCCTCCGCCCCCCCCCCTCACTTTGTGCTCATACTCGTCCGTCGTGTAATCACCGGCAGCGCCGTCGTGGTCCCGCTGCTCTGCCGCCGAATGCCTGGTGCTGGAATCCCGCTCGGCGTTGGAATCACCGACATGCCTGCCGCCAGCGTCTCCATCTCGTATCGCGAGTACGTTCCCCGCCGGCTCGGCGTGCGGTACTCGGACGTGTCCACCTCGTCCTCCGGCACGTCCCCGATGCTCATCGAGTGCCCGTGCAGACTGCCCCCCAGCGAGCTGCGCGGCCGTCCCAGCAGCGGCGTCCGCGCGCCCGAGAGCGATGTGCGCGACATGGGTCGCGGCGGCGGCATCTCGCGCAGGTCCCGGAGGTCCTTCATATCCCGCAGATCCGTCCGGCTGGCTGGTCGTGCGTACGACGACACGCTGGCGCGCGAACTCGGCCTGGACTCGCCGTGCTCGCTGCGGTTGGGTAGCGGCCCAAACGACAGCCGGCTGACGCCCGAGGTCGAGAGCCGCGGAACGTGCTTGGTTGCGCGAGCCGCCGCATTCGTACTCGGCCCTGTCGGCGTCGTCTCTTCTGGGGCCGCCCCGCTGACGGACGACGCCGTCGACCCGACCGTCCTCTTGCGCGACCGGATGGTGACCGACGAGGGCACGCTGCCTCGGCCGCCCGGCCCACCGAGGGCGGCCGTGTTCGGCGATGCCCGCGGTGGCGTAATCACGGGCGCCGGCAGCTTGGACCGCACCGAGTGCACACGGGCCTCGAGGCGCTGCATCTGCGCTGTGAGCGAGCGGATGTGCGACAGCGAGTTGGACGCCGGCAGTCGGTGGGCGGCGTTGGCGGCGGCGCGGGCGGTGCTCGTGCGCGTGGGCCGGCCGCCCGAGGTGGTGGTGCCAGAGGCGCTCGTGCTCGAACGCGGTCCCGGCGTGCGCGTGGCCGCCGTGGCTGTGACCGAGCGGCTTCCGCCCGTCGCCCGGCCAGCGCCGCCAGACGACCCGGCCGACGCTGCCTGGGCCTTGGGCCGCGGCGTGACGTTGAGGTCGGCCGACGGCAGCCGTGAGCGACGACTGGCCGGGGCAGGGGTCCGGCCCAACGGGGCCAGCGACGTCATGGAAGGTTTCTTGAGCCGCAGCGTCGCCGAGGCGTCCGACATGGGCGGCGACGGCGGCTCGTGGCGGTCGGCCAGGGCGTCGGCCGCCGAGAGGGCCTTGGTGTCGGGCGGGGTCGTGATCAGGGGTGAGCTTGCCGTCGAGCTGGACGAGTGGTCCAGCGAGAGCACCGAGAGGTCCGTCGAGAGCACCGACAGGTGGCGCGCCTCTTGCTTCTTGAGCTTGTCCTTGAGGATGTCCGCCTCGATCTTGAGGTCCGACAGCTCCTCGCGCAGCCGCTGGGCGTCGACGCGCAGCGTCTCGCGCTCCAGCTCGCCCATCTTGATCTCCTCCTCCAGCAGCACGCCGCGCTCAATCGCCACATTGTACTTGGACTCGAGGTCCTCCAGCGACGACGTCGTGTTGCGTGCCTGCCGCTCAAAGTCGTCGTTGGCCACCTCGGTGTCGCGCAGCCGCAGCTGCAGTGACCGGTTCGCATCCCGCAGCGTCGTAATCTCCTTTTCCAGCTGGTTCTGTGCCGCATTCGCCTCCGCTTTGGACTCCTTGTGCTTTCTCTGGTCCCGTCAGCACTGCTCTCTGCATCTCTGTACCCCTCGCCTGCAACCCACCTTCCACTCTTCCACCTCAAAGCCCAGCCCCTCGGCCTTGTCCCGCAGACTCCGCTCCCGCTTGTCCGCCGCATCCAGGTCCTTCTCCAGCTCTCCCTCCAGCTCCCGGCTCGATTCCCGGAACTCAATCAGCTCGTGCTCCAGCTGCTCGTACTGCGCCTTGTACCACGCCATCATGTCCTCCGTGCTTGCATCCCCGCTTGGCGGCGACGACGGTGGCTCCGCCATCACGTGTCCGATCGAAATGAATGCAAAATGCGGTTACAAAAAAGCGGTGTCGGCACAAATCGCCGTGTTGGCCAGAGAGCCAGACCGTTGTCTCCAAAAGTCAAGAGGCTCGTGTTTGCAAGTCTTCACGCCGTACTGGGTGCCGTCGGCGGCACTTGCACGGGATGATGGCGGGATCTGGCCAAGAGGGGCATCCCCTATTCGGATTCGTCAGGCGGCAAACTTGCGCGGCGCGTTTGTCCGTATCGATGCGCGCTGCGGCCGGTCCGGGCTGTCGTTGTGTCGTAGTTGTCGTTTCCGTGGGCGCCAGTGTCGATGGGTGCCGAGCTTACCTGTCGAAAGGCCGTCGAAAGGCCGGCGTCGGGCGTGTGGTTGTCGATGTCGTTGTCCAGAGGCTGGCCGATCGATTTGTTTTCGCTCTTCGCTTTGATGAGGTTACAGGTCGCAGGGGGGTCGGAAAAGTTCGCAGGGGGGTCCAGAACGGT
>RQWE01000259.1:0-39093 GCA_004028395.1 Leptographium galeiforme
TTTATAGTAAGATTAGTCTTTACTATTATTTTAAACAGTGTTAGTATGTATTTTATAATGCTACGTAAGCTAAGCTAATTATATAGTAATAAGGCAAAGAAGTTAATGTTATATAAAGTCTAATTATATTTTATAAGCTTAACAGTGTTAACTTTTACTATAAGCGTTAAGGCAATTAATTAAGGAATAATCGGGCCGTTCTAGTTCCCTATAGTAAAGAGGTAAAGCATACTAACGTTTACCCTAATGCCTTACGCTATTACTCTTACTATTCCTTCCGCTCCTTCCTAGTTTAAGTGCTGTGTAAGTAAGGACTAGACTATGTTTTAAATGCGCTTAATCTTCTTAAAATAATAAAACAGGGCTTCTAGCATATCTTTACTACGTGTAGGGTCCTTAATGCTAATGTATAGCTTGCGCTCCTTAAGGACGTAAAACGAAATTAAGTAGCTTTTATCTTATTAAACTTAATTATAGTTATACATTTAGTGCTTTAGGTTATTATAATAAAAGTAAATTTTAATAAATTCTATATTTTATAGTGCTTGCCCTAGGCCTTAGTATCTCTTACTACGGCTACTATATCCTCCTCCTTAGTTATACCTTTAAGGCTAGTACCCTTACTATCCTCCCCTTTAATAGTTAACGTTAGCGTATTCGTTTTATACGCTATACTAAAGGTACTAATCGGCTTACTAGTTAAAGTAAGGGTTTTAGGAGGAAGGCTAACTAGTTTACGGTTATAATGTTCCTAATCGGTTTTAAACAGTAATAACTGCTTTAATTAGTTTAGTCTAATTAATGCTTATCTCCTTAAATTTCCTAATAAGAGCATTAAGACCTGTATTGTTTAGAGCTATAAGTGCTATAGTAGGTAGCGTAGTCGTAGGTTCTTAGCTAGTTAGGACGAGTATAAATAGCAGACTAGGAGCCGTAGCAGTAGGTTAAGTTGTCTTAGTCTAAGTTTAGGTTTTTAAGGCAGGCTAATTAGAGTCTTTATTGTTTAAATTAACTTCGCCGTAGTTAAGGCGTAGTGCCTCTTGCTTAAGGAAGTTTTTAATAATAAAGTTAAATTCTTTAAACAAGGTGTTTTTTAAATCTTTTACGTTAAGCTTGCTAATAGCGTAAAAGTGTTAAGAGGCGTCCTTTAAAAGCTTTTTAATAAGGCGTTTTATATAAATTGTTATGCTTACCTTCGTCTTTACCTTGTATAAAAGACCTTTAAACTTTCCTAGCGCTTTAGCAAGTTAAATCGAATTAAAGGGGAGGTCTTTAGTAAGCTAGTCGTTAATGTAGGACTAGGGGTCCCCGCTATAGCGTAGGTCTTTAGACTAAAAGTGCTCCTTTGTCTTCTTTATAAATGTTGTTTACGTAGTGGCCTAATCGGTTTTTAAGACGGTTTTAGCAATGTCTTTTACCTAGTTCTTAACCTTTTCTATGTAGTAGTAGGGGAATTACTTAACCTAATTAATTTTGCTAAGGTAAGCTTAGCTAGCGTAGAAGTTAAAGGTATTAAAGTAGTTTGTTATGCTTTTACTATTAAAGATCTTAAGTCTATCTTTTCTAAGTAAGGGCATAGTTACTACTAGCTAATAAACACCTATTACCGTTATAAGAGCTTAAACTAAGTTGTTAGTTAAAATGTTAGGTAAAGTTTAATTAGACTCGTCTACTATACTAGCTTTAAACTAAGGCGTAAGATTTTTTATAATATTAAGGTAACTATTACTTATTATTATTGTTTTGTTATAAGGGTTTAAATAAGACGTAGGTTACTTTCTAATTAGAATTCTAGTAAGGCTAAGGGCTATAAAAGATAAAATAAAGTAAAAAATAAAGGATTATTTAAATTTTTAAAGTGTTTTTATACGTTTTTTTGTCTTAGTTATAGTAGTTTTTTCTTAAGCTAATCTTTCTATAGTAATTCTAGTCCCTTTTATATGCTTCTTTTCTTCCTACCTACTATAATAGCTACTTATAAGGGGTAAGCTAGTCTTTCTTTAGTCCTTACCGTAAGTCTAGCTTATTTAATTTTTTAATCGGTTGTTTTTATAAACCTAATTAAACTTTAATAGTCTAGTAGTCTATCTTGCCCGCTATTATAGCTACTAGCAAGGGGTAGGCCGGTCTTTCTTTAGTCCTTACCTTTATATTCTCGTTTTATCTCTTTTTACCTTACCCGCCTTTATAGCTAATAGTAAGGGGTAGGCTAGTCTTTCTTTAGTCTATACTATAAGCCTGCTTAGCTTATTCCTAATTAGTTTTCTTGCTAATAAGGTTAAAGCACTTGCTTATCTGTTTTTATTATATAAGTAGGTTATATAAGATTATTATTATACCGGTAACCTGTTCTCTCTCTACTTAAAAGATCTATAAGGAGTAATTAGTTCCTGCTTATAGCTACTTAGCTATAAACGGTGTAACGCTACTTATTATAATAGGGCTAGTAATATTAGTCTTTTGTACGCCTAGTCTAAATAGCATAGTTAAGAGTAATAAGTAATATAAAAATAAGGAAGTAAACAGTAAAAGTAAACAAGCTGCTGTTTAGCAAACCTCCTTTTAGTAGTTAGTTATGCCTATGTTTAATTAGGCTTACTTATTAGTAATACGCTTTATGCTAGCATTGTTAGTATTATTAGTTAGCCTTTACGCATGTTTATAAAGCGTAGGAAGGTCTCTTAAGTATAAATCTAAATGTATCTACTAATAACGCTAGCCTAGGTGCTAGGGCACTAGGACAGCCACTTAGTCATTGTTAAAGAAGGCAAAGAGAGAGATCTAATCAGGAACCCTTTACAGAGGCTATATAGCTTCCTTATAGCTAAAGCACTAGGAAGCGTAAGTAACAAGGTCTAAGAGCATAGAATCTCCCTTAGTGTTACGTAAAGGTCTAATTAGAAGTAACAGATGTGTGTATTAAGGAATCTAATTAGGTTAATGTCTAACTAACATAACTAAATCTAATTAGAAATGGCATATATACAGGTAAAGTCTAATTAGACTCTATGCGCCGGAGCGGAAGAACGTAACGCCGCGCCTTTTAGCGGGAAGGTTAGCCAAGTTAGTAAGACGGGAGCTGCGTGCGTAAGCATAAGGCGGCTGTGTTAATAGTAGTAAATTTTACTATAGTAAAATTACTAAAGTTATTATTATTAAAAGGAGGTATAACTATTAATTATAGCTATAATTATAAGGAGTTTACTTTATAGTTATAACTATAGCTTATAAGCAGGCTTAGTTTATACTTACCTTTAACTAAAGGCTGTTTAATAACGCCTTAAACGCTAATAAAAAGGGCTATAGCTATATTACTAAATATAGCCTAATAATAACAAAGTTTAGCCTAAGGGTACTAAGCATAAGAAAGGAGTAATTATAACGCTTACCCTTTAAAAGGAGGCACTAATATAGGTAGTACGTAAAGCACGTGTAAAAAGTACGCTAAATACGCGTAATAAGCCGCTAGCGCAAGTGCTAAGGCGTATATATAAGACTGTAGGATAAGGTTACGTAACAGGTTACGTAACCCTATATAAACTACTTAGTATAAACAAATAAAACGTATAGGCTAGGCGTACAAGCTACCTAAAAAAGGGGCTACGCCCCTTTTACGGCAGGCTTACGCCCTGCCTACGCCCTTAATATATACAGCCTCTTACACCTTTATAAGGGTAGGGAGGCAAGAGTTAGCTATTAAATCTAACTCCTTTCTCCCCTTAATATTAAGATACCTCCTCCTTTGCTTAATTTACCTAGTCTTACTAAGTATACTTATAACATATACTAAAAGAAGGTAAAGGCGCTAAAGTAGCTAATAGTAAGCCTTATTAGCCTAGTAATACTTATTATTACTATAAGTAACGTATAAGCTACTAACGTTTTATAAGGTTATTACTTAGCGGTAAACGTAGCTACTATAGCTATTACTAAGTAATTATAAGCATACTATAATTATAGTAGCTTAAGCAGCCTTTTTTAATATAATAGTATAAAGACTAGTAACTACTAGTAAGGCTACGTTAATAAGGGAGGCTATAGCGCTACTTTACACTAGCCTTAACTAGTTATTTTATATAGCTAACCCCTTTTCTTTTAAAGTAGCTAAAAAGAGTTTTTATTTATATACTTTATACGCTTACTACTTTTATATTATATAATAACTATATATACATTTTATATATCCTTTTTTACTACCTACTAATTATATTTAGTTAGCTAGCCTTTTTAACGTACTAAATATTTTGTTTAACCGCTTTTACGCCTTTAGCCTAGTACTACTTTAATTTCTTATTCCTTATTTAAGTCTTTTAAGGCTAGTATTATTATTTACGCTTACTTTACGCTCTCTTTCCTTTACTATAGCTTTAGTAAGGAGACAAAGAATATATTATATATATAGTTATACTAATTAGGTAGTACTAGTTAGTACGCCTAACTGCTTATAGTCCTTAAGATCTTAAAAGGTTTTATACGCTATAGCGTAAGCTTTTGTTAAACTGTTATAACTAATTAGATTTATAGTATAAAAAGGGCATAAATTTATTAAAGCTAAGGTAGGGCATAAGAGGAGCTAATATCCTCCTACTAGGTTACGTGCATAAGGCATAAAACCTCCTACGTAATAGATTACACAACACTCCCCCTAAGGCTCTAAATTAATAAGATTTAGAGTCTCGTTAGTCGTTTAATTTTAGTAACAGGAGGAGGCTTAAAACAAGCAAAAACAGACGTAAACAACGCGTTTAAAAGAGAAGGCCTTTAGGGGCCGTTGCTAGGCTGCGTTTGCTCCTCTTTTAGCGCTGCGTTAGGTGTAAGCAAACGTAGAGGAGCGTTTACAGCCGCGTGCATACCGTCTGCTAGCGTAAGGTCGTCCCTCCTACCTTTAAAGACCTGCTACACTCCTTAGAATTAGAGAGGTAGGCAAAGGTAGAAAAAATGTAGTAACAGGCTGCTAAAAGGAGGCAGGCCTAATCCTCCTAGTGCTAACATCTTCGTCGTTTGCTCTAGTTAAGGAAAAAAAAAAGGTTTTAAAGTTAGTAATACTAGCTAAAAAGGGTTGCAGTTTTCCGCCGGAATATCCAGGAGACCGCTAACAGTAACTCTAGACTGCTAGCTAGTTAAAAAGGGTCTTAAAGCGACGATACTAGCTAATAACAGGTCGCAGTCTCTCGTTAAAATATTTAGGAAGCTGGGTAATAGTTACTCTAGACTGCTAGTTAGCTAAAAAGGTCGGGGTCTCCTTAATGCTAGATTAAAGACGTCCCGGGCTTATAACCTGTTAAACTGTTATAACTAATTAGATTTATAGTATAAAAAGGGCATAAATTTATTAAAGCTAAGGTAGGGCATAGGAGGAGCTAATATCCTCCTACTAGGTTACGTGTATAAGGCACATAACCTCTTACGTAATAGATTATATAATAGCTTTTTATTTTTTTAGTAAAGGTTTTTTATAAAGAGGCTTACTAAGTCTTTAACTATAAAAGTTATAAGTTAGTAGTTATTATTATAGTAGCGCTTTTAACGCTTTATAGCCTTTTCTAAATTAATAGCTAATTTAGCCCTTAACGCTTATAGCTTTTTTAAGCAGTTTTATACTACTAAGACTATATTATGCTAAGGAGCGCCGTTATTATAGCTGTCTTACTTCCTTTTTATAGTTACTTAACCTTAAAGCATACTTAAAGGTTTAGCTTTTAGCTATATAAAGACTTAAAAGGGCTTAGCTTTATTATTACATTTAGTATATTATTATACGTAAATTAAGTAGTTAATAAAAGGGTAGGCTAATTTATTTACTTTTTTATTATAAAGTAGTAAAGGTATTACTTTAAGGTTTAATTAAACCTTTTAGTTTAACCGTTTATTTAAGGATAAAAGGCGGTTAATAGTTATTTTAAATTGTTATTTAGTAGTAGTATTTTATTTAAAACTTATTAGTAAATACACTCCTTTAGTTAAAGACTACGCCTTTTAGTATAACGCTATATATAAGCTTTACGTTTTAGTATATAATATAAGCAAGGTTTTCAGCCGTTATTAATATTATTACTATAAAAAGAGGCTTATCTTTATAAAGCAGTTAATAATAACTAAAATAGTATTTACCTTTTTTTTAAAAAGCGTTTTAGCTTATAGTAAGCTAATAATAAAGTTTATAAAAATCTACTCTTATAACGCTTATAGAAAGGGTAGCAGGTTTAGCTACTTATATAGTTTATACCTTTTAATTACCTAGCTTTATTAAACTAAGTAAAAGGTTATATATATTTTTACGTCCTTTTTTATACCTTTTAATAAAAGTAGTAGTATAGTAAGCTTAAAGTTTTATTTATTATAAAGTGCTTAAAGGTTATATTATTATAGTAAAGCTATAATAGCTTTTAACATAAGACTAGAGCGTTACTTATATATAAGCGCCTATTCTATAGTAATAAGCTGTTTAATATAATAAGCTATAGTCTTATTATACCTCTTATACTTATTATATAAAAGGTACGCTTTTTAATAAATTCTACCTTTATATTTACTTTTTAAGCTATAGTTATAGCCTTTTAAATTATATTAAAAGTACCTTTCTTAAGGTATAAATAAAGGGTAGCAATTATAGCTAATTACTAAGGTAGCTTAAAGTATAATAGGTTTTTATTTAGCCTTATAACAGGCGTTAAACCCTTAATTAGCGCTATAATAGTAATATTTATAAACTTTTACTATATTATAGTCTTTCCTTATAACTTTTTATAGTAACGCTAGCCTAAGTACTAAGGTACTAGGATAGCCACTTAGTTATTATTAGGGAAGGTAAAGAGAGAGATCTAATTAAAAACCCTTTATAAAGGCTGTGTAGCTTCCTTATAGCCAAAGCACTAGGAAGCGTAAGTAACAAGGTCTAGGGGCATAGAATCTCCCTTAGTGTTACGCAGAGGTCT
Organism: Leptographium galeiforme; assembly: GCA_004028395.1. Taxonomy (NCBI): domain Eukaryota; kingdom Fungi; phylum Ascomycota; class Sordariomycetes; order Ophiostomatales; family Ophiostomataceae; genus Leptographium; species Leptographium galeiforme. Next base: position 6,936 of record RQWE01000259.1, read on the forward strand.
AATTAAAAGTAACAGGTGTGTGTATTAAGGAATTTAATTAGGTTAATGTCTAACTAACATAACCGAATCTAATTAGAAATAGCATATATATAGGTTAAGTCTGATTAGACTCTATGCGCTAGAGCGGAAGAACGTAACGCTGCGCCTTTTAGCGGAAAGGTTAGCTAAGTTTGTAAGGCAAGAGCTGCGTACGTAAGCATAAGGCGGCCGTGTTATACCCTTATTATAACCTTTGTGTTAGAAGGTAAGGTGTTAAATACTAATCTAGTTATAAAGCTGCTTAGCTTTTAATAAAAGTAGAATTGTCTTATAAACAAATAAAAGAAAGAGAAAGGTAAAAATAAACAAAAACAAACTAAACTTTATATTATAGCGTATACTAATTAGCTTCCCTATTAAGAGGGAGCCCTTCTCTTACACTTAGTATAATAAAGGCATAAATATCTAATAAATAAAAAGAAATAAAGTAGTTTAAGTAAAAGGTAGTAAACGAACAATTTAACACGGTTTATAAGTAAAAAAACTAATAAGAAAGAACTAATCGCTTCCTTCCTTATTCGTTTTCCCTAGTTAAAGGCTAAGTTTAGAAGAGGCAGGAACCTACATTCGTAAGCGTCCTTTTGCCGTCCTTATCCTGTCTACTTAGCTAGCTAGTCTAGCTTAATAGCCCCTTAAAGGGACGTGTAGTAAGGTGCGATTAGTTATACCTTATAGTTAGGCGGGTTAGTCTAGGTCTAATCCTAGTACTACTTCTATGCCTTTAACACCGCCTACTTTTAGGCAGCCTACAATCCCTTTATAAGAGTTTTCTAAGGGGTTTGCCTAAGGGTCTTTAAGGTAGCTAAGGTTTTAGCTACGGCTACCGTCTAATCTAGCTTTTTAAGCGTGCTCCCTTCCGCTAGCGCTACTAGTCCGTCTTCTCCCCTATTAGTCTCGTCCGTAGCAGGGGTTACTATAAAGGCTGCGGGCTTAGGGGTTTAATTAAATTCCTTCTAATCCTTTTTAGTTAGGGGTCCTTTTATTACCTCTTATCCCTTAACCGTTGTTTTTAGCTATTGTTTAATCTTAGCCGCTTTAGCCTTTGCTATCCCTTTTTTTATAGTTACCTTATTAAGGACTTAGTTTGCCTTAGCGTTAACTGCTATTAACCTAGTAAGTAAGGCCTCCTTTGTCTTTTTATTAGATTTAATTAAGGTTAGCTATATAGACGGCTAGTATACAAACCCTTTCTTAACGCCTTTTTAGCTATTCTTATTATTACTACCTTTGTTACCCTTATTATATCCCTTAATAACCTTTTCTTAATTAAAGGCTATTAAGTTCTTATACTTTTTTAAGGCTGCCTTTAGTGTATAATAGTATTAGGTATACGTATAGCTAGTAGTTCCTTCTTTTACCTAGTTTTTAAACAAAGCGCTTGCTTCTTTACTAATTTATATATTAAAGGCGATTATAGTTTTGCTTATAGTTTATACGTATATAGCTTTAGCATACGCCTCTTTATTGTTATTAAACTGTCCTATTTATTTAGTAACTACTTACTAAAGCTAATTAGGCCCTTTTACCTTAGTATTACTACACTTATTTAAGATAATAATAAGGTTCCTTTAGCTATAGTTAAGGAGCTAGCTCGTCCCTTACATAACTATAAGGCTCTCTAGTACTTATAGCGGCAAAAAGTTTGCGTAGCCTAGCTTTACTTAAATCTAGACTACCTATCTAGCTTTTATCTAGATTAGTTACTTCTCCTTATTATTTAGCGTCCTAAGGACTAGTATAAGGATTGTGTAATAGCGTAAACGCACTTAGTCGTTAGGCCTAGTCTGATTAGTAATAGATAGCTCTTAAAAGAAGACCTAAGCGCATTTAAGGACGTATAGCCTATAAGAGAAGTCGTCTGGCTACTAGGTAATTTAAACCTCCTTATACTCGTACTTATCGTTTAGCTAGATTAGTTAGGTTATTACTAGGTAGTTTATAAACGGTTCTTATACATAGCTATGTAGGATTAACGTCTTACTATTATACTAGTAAATCTTATAGCCCTTTTAATTAGTTATTACTAGAATCTAGTAGCAGTAGTTAATATTAATAGAGAATATAAAGAAACGCTTTTTAGCGTGCCTTGTGTTAGTCTTGCTTTATAAAGGTTAAACCTAATTAATTATATAGGCGCTAAGAGTTAGAAACTATACTAGGCTAAGCAGGTCTTAAAGGGCTAGGATTATTCCTATAACGATTTACTAATTAAACAGCTAGGCTTTGTTAAGCAGCCCTCCCTTTAGGTTAAACAGGGTTAAAACATAGTTAGCGTAGTTAACGCTAAAAATGCTTAGGTTTAAGCGCTTTTATACGCCTTTTACGTTAACCTTTAAAAAGTCCTTTTTATAGTTACTATTATAACTATTCTAAATAGCGTAGTTAGGTAAAAGGCTAGTTAGCTACATACTACCTATTTAAACACTTAATAAGAATACCTAATTTAATATGTAAACCGTCCGTTTTTAAAGAACTTTCTGTTTTATCTTATAGGCTAGTTTAGTTCTTTAGCGCTTTAAAGCTTGCTTTTAATCTTACCTTTATAGCTTCTTTAACTCTTTAGGCTAAAACTCTTTACTAACCTATACTATAATATAATAGTGCTTTAGGGTACTGTTTAATTAGGTTTTTAATAAGGGAAGATAAGGAGGAATTTAGGTATGTAAAAAGGGGGTTATAGTAAATAAGTATATATAAGGTTTTTAATTTGATTTATAATAATAGTAGTAAAAGATAATAATAGTAAAGAAGATAGGTAAAAAAGAGTAAAAAAGGTTAGTAGTAGTAATATTTATATGTAAAATTAGGTAAAAGACTTTTTATTTACTTAAATTATTAGTTTTATATTATTTACTAAAAAAAAGCGTTATAAAGCTTTTTTAAAAGCTAAGTCTTTAAGTAAATAAATAGTCTTTTAATAAAGTTAAATCTTTAAGTAAATAATTAGTCTTTTAGTAAAAGGAACTAATTAGTAAAGTAAAGTAAACAGGCTTTAGCTTTAAGTAGTATAAATACTTATTACTTCTTCCTTTCTTTTATAATTCCTTTTTCCTTTTTTTATACCCTTTTTTAATTTAAAACTTCTTTAATTATTACTAGTTTTTAGCTTTTTTAATTAATAACTATAAGTATAAATCTAACTACTCTTATATAAGGAAAAGAGAAGTCTTCTTAGTCTTTTTTAGCGCTAGTAAGTAATTTAAAGGCGGCTATAGCGTTTAACGTGTCTAGTATTAATACTAATTAAATCTTTTACATCCTTTAAGCAATTTCCCTTATTTTAAAAGAACTTAATTAGGTTATCTCCGTAGTACTAGCAGCGTTTGCCCTAGGTAGCGTCGTTTTACCCCGTCCTTATTAGCGTAAGATACTACTATTACGTAACCTTACGGTTTTTAATCTAATTTAAGATTGCTACCTTGCCTTACTAAAGCGTGCTAGGTTTAATTCTAGTTCTCTTAAGGTAAAGGACAGGCGTCTCCTTAAGCTAGCTTATTACCTTGCTTATGTATATTTATAGCTAGATCCTAATTAGTTTTTTAATTGTTACTTAAAGCTGCTAAACCTAATAGTTACCTTTTTATAGTTTAAGTCTGCTTTTCCTACCGTTTTTAACGCTTATTAGCATTTTTTGCTTAGCTATATTTTTATTTATAAGGTAAAAGGCGTAGTAAGGGCCCTTTACTATTATTAGTAGCTTTACTTAAATAAAGAGAAAACTAATTACTTTTAAGTATAGTTTAACCTTAATTTTATTATAAAGGGGTTTTAATAAGCTAATAAGGATAGCCTAGTTTTATAGCCTATGTTTATTAAGAAGACTTATAGTAGTTCCTAAAGAATATATACTTATTATTTTAATACTAATACACGTTAGTAAAAGGCTTTGTTTATAGCCTTTTATAGCTACTAAAACTAAACCCTATATAAAAAGTGTAAGTTATAGTATATATACTGCTATAAACAACTAACTAATTAAAGGGAGTGCCCCTATGTTATAGTTCCTTAATTTAGCTATGTTTTACTACTAAGCCTATCCTTTTCTTACGCTTTATACGTTTACTATGTTAAGAGTAATAAGTGCTCTTACTATACTTTATAGCATAAGCTATAAATGTAAGATTTATAGTATAAAAGTAGTAATTTAAAGGTAACTCTTCCTCCTTTATATATTACTTTAAATAATTTTTTAATTACTAAGCTTAATCTAACCTTTTACGTTATTTCCTTAGCTAAGTTTAATTAAAACTAGCTCTCCTTTTAAAGGGCTCTTACTAACCCTTAGGTTTAGGTAGTTACTAATTAGTCCTTGTTATTACTGTTTATTTAGTCGCCTATTATAAAAGGCCTGTTTTTAACGCTATCCCTTATTAAAACTTTGTTTAAGGCGCTTATAAAGAAGTTAGCTAAGAATAAGGCTACCTTAAAAGTTATAAAGCTACTAGCTAGTTTTAATTAGGTTATCCTTAACGTAGCGCTGTTTTTAGTACCCTCCCCTATTAAAACCCCTTTTAAGAGGCCTAAGAAATAGTTAGCTAAGGGCAAGATCTTTTTAAATATAAAGAAAAAAGCGTAGGTTAAGGCTACTTTAGTGCTTATTAAAACTAATACTAATTATAATATAAAGTTAAAGCTTATGTTTAAAGGAGTAATAGAAATGCTAGTTAGATTAGTTTTTACTAAGAAGACTCCTACTTAAAGCGCTTTAAATAAGCGTGCTACTGCTAATATTCGCTGTCTGCTTTTTCCTAAACCTATACTACGTGTAAAGGGCGGTAAGTTAGTTTAAAAGAGCAAGTCCTTTATAAAGGCAAAGGCGGCTAAGCTTTCTTTACGTATAAGGGCTAATTAAAAGCGTATAATTACGGTATAAAAGCTAAAGAGGCTTAAGTCGTTATAAAAAAAGAAGAAGACAGCCTTCCGTTTTAAGGTAAAGGCTGTTAATATTAATAATAAGGGAGAGGTTAATTTTAGTAATAAGGAGGAAAAGGAGGAGGAGCTAAACTTTAAGGATAAGGCTTTTATTAAAAGGGCTAATTACTCTAATAATTCTAAGGCTAGCTTTATTCCTTTTATAGCTATTATAAATATAACTAATGCTTAATTAGTTTTTATTAAGTGTACGTTTTCTTATTATTACTAGTTTAAGGTAAGGATTTAATTAGGGCTTTTAGCGCGTTCTTTAAGCTGCGTAAAAGAGTATTTCTAGCGCGCTTACTAGGCTATGTAAAATTAGTTTAAGAATAAAGAATAAAAGACTGTATTTATACTATAAACATACCTTTATTAAACTATTATATAAGAGTAATAGGTAAAAGGTAGCGGTTTTTTATAAACTAAAAAAAAGCGTCTTATAAGAAAAGGTATAATATAAGTTATAAATAAAAGAAAACGTAAATAAAAAAAAGAAAGAAAATATAAAGAATATACTTAGCCTATAAGGGCGCTTACACAGTCTTACTTATTACTATATAAAGCAGTTTTATTATTAGCTTTATCCTTTATTAAAGGATAAAAGTAATTAGCTATTTATAAGGAGTAATATACAATATATAACTAGACGGCGCTATAAGTAGAAAGAAGGATACTATTCAAACTTTAACTTAATAAACAGTAGCTAAGCAGAAGGCTTAGGCTATAAGAATTATATATAAAAGGCAGCCCTAGTTAGGGCTACGGAATATACGTAGTACGATTAAGGCATAGCGCTATAGTATAGCGCTAAAGTGCTAGATCTAGGCTACGCTACTATAGCGTAGCCTTAGATAGGTTGCTGTATAGCGACTGCTTACTAAACTAATGCTATAAGGTTATTATAAGGCTATAACCCTTATACTATCCCTCCCCTTTTTAACGGGGCGTCCTTGCTTTAAAAGAGATAGTTATATATATAGTAGCGCGCGCTTATTAAAAAACCTAGGCTATGCCTTTAGGAAAAAGAGTTACGTTACTTACTAGGTTATTAGCGGTTAGCTAGCGGTTACGCTTAGCGCTAACTGTATTTAATTTATTATAAAAGCGTATATAGCTTTTTATTATTAATAGAAGTAATACTAAATACGTTTATAAGCCCCTTTCTTAGCAGCTTTATATATATATAGTTAAGGGACGCTTAGGTTACTACTAACTAGGACGTAAAAGGGGCTAGTCCTCTTTATTTACTTTTGTTTATAAACGTTGTTTAGGTTTACTATATTAATAAAGAGTTCCTTATTAACTAGCTAGCTAGCCTTTACTTATAACGTCTTACTAGGCGCTAGCTATTAGGTTAGTTTTACTAAAGTAAAATAGTTACTTTAGTATAAGCTAAGGGGCTACCTATTAGCTACTCCTTACCTAGTAATTATATCTTATAGTATATCTTAGCTTAGATTTCTTTAAAATATAAGTTAAAAGAAGTTAGGTTTCTTTTAAATGCTCTTTAAATAGGCGCTAAGATGCTTTTAAGTATTAGTTAAGGGATTTACCTATATAAATTAAATAAAACTAATATAGCCGTACTTGCTTTAAAAGGAAATTTATCTTATTAAATTTAAACGCCTTTTTCTATCCTTTTAATATTCTTAATTATAGTAAGTAGCCCTTTTTTTATAGTTAGTAAGCGCTAAGTAACTAAAAAGTAAGCGTTAAGCAAAGTACTAGTAGCTAATTAGCTAGACTATGTTTAGTATTACTAAGACCTATAATTTTATATTAAGCGCGTACCTATACTAAGAGGATAAGGACGGTTAGCTAAAGTAAGCTAATACGCTTAATAAAGAAAGAGTATGTCCTTTAGTAGCTAGTAACCGGTTAGTAATTACTAACTAATTAGTAGTTACTATGTTTACACTATATTATATATATATACCTAGACGTAGCTAATAAGTACCTGTGCTAAGTCTTTAGTAAAAACTTAAACAAATGCTTAGGCTATATAGCTAATAACTAAAAGTGTTTACTTATAAGTGCTCTTATAGCGACTAGTAGCTGCCTACTAACTAACGGCTTACTAACTAGATTTTAAAGGACATAGTAAGCCTAGCTTAAGCTATTTAAAAGTTTTATAACGCTATTATAACCTGCCTTAGTAAGGGGGGTTATAACTTAGTAGTTACTTATAGCGCTAAGGCTAAGCGTATTATACGCTAGCTAGTTACTTTATAAGTAGTAGCGCTAACGCTATAAAAGGCGCTTATAAAGAATAAGTACTAGTAGTAAGCGCTTACTAAGTTTATAGCTAGTAGCTATAACCTTAAGGCGCTAGTAGCTAGTAACCAGTACATACTACTACTATAGCTACGTAGTACTAACATACTAAACATATTAAATAAAAAGGCTTATAATAAAATTTAAGCGCTACTACTATTAACTTGCCTAGTAAGCGTAAAGAAGTTAGTAGCTTAAACCTGCTTAAACTAATACCTTTAAACTATAGTATGTTTTATAAGTAATTAAGTAGCGCTTAGCTACTAATCGTTACTTAGTCCTAGTACTAAAAGATTATACTATTATAAGAGTAGCTAGCACGCATAGTAGTTACTAGCCGTAAGGGCAAGCTATACTATATAGTATAAAAGGGTCTAGCTTAGCAGGTTAAGCAGACCTAGGAGAACTAGTAGCGGTTAGTAACGCGCTAGGTATAGCTACGGTTTCCCTAGCTAATACTGCCTAAACCGCTTAGTAAGCGGACAGGGCGTAGCTAGGCTTTAAAGTTAGAGCTAGAGCTTAAGCAGGCTTATAAAACGCTTGCTAGCGCGGCTAGCGGTTAGCGTAAGCGCGCTAGCATAAAGACGCTTACGCTTATAATAGCGGTTACGCTAAACTTTAATACTAAGGAGTTTATAAAGGAGGAAGCAGCTAATTAAGCTAGTAAGGATAAGGAGCTTAAGGAGGAGGAAGAGGAGGCTGCTAAGGCCTTTTAGGCTTTAGCGAAAGCTAGGCTAAGTAGCGCTTAGTAAGTAACTAGTAGTTATATGTAAAAGGGCGCTTTAAGCGCTAAAAAAGGGGAGAGAGACGGTTTAACCCTTTTTATAAGGGTTAACGGTTATAAGGCGACCGTTAAACGCGTTAGGCTATAAGTAGCGCTTAATATACTAATTTTTTAGTACTACTAAAAGACGCTTAGTAACTAGCTAGTAATAGTACTTACTAGTACTCGTCTTATTTTTAGTGCCTTTTTATAGCCCTTTTTTAATAGGCTTAAAGGCGCTATACTACATAGGCTAAGTACTTTTTTAGTTCTTACATATTATACTTAGCTAGCTAACCTTTTTATTTTACTAAGAAATAGGTATATAAGCCTTTACTAGTATAAGCTATAATATTCTTAACCTTATACTCCTTTTAGTTATTTACTAGTTTAAGGTATAGTATGTCCTTTTTATTTTAAACTATAAAGGTTTATAGTTTTAGCTTTAATATATAAAAGACGTTATACTTTTTAGCGTACTATAAGGGTAAGGCGACGTAATATATAACTAGGCCTAATTTCTTAGTAATTTAAACGCGTATAAACATATAGTTAAGCTTTTATACGCTAGCTAGGTTAAGGTACTTTGTTAATAGCCTTATAAATTTACCTTTATAAATTCCTTATATAAGCGCTACTTATTATACCCTTTCTTTTAGCCTTATAAGGCGCGTTCTTATAATACTTTTAACTATTACTATACGCTTAGTAGCTAACTAACTTGCTTATACACGCTTTTTACCTTTACCTTATTAAAAGGAAAGTTATTTATAAAATAAGGATAGTATATATATAGCGCGTAAAAGGGTAAAGTGCCCGTCGTTACGTATTACACATTGTTATATATAAACTCCGCCGTATTAAAAACCCTTATTTACTAGTTTTACTCCTACCTATAAAACGATTATAAGTAGCGCTTAAGCGTCTGGTTAAGCACTTTTATGCCCTTATTAGTTTATAAGTAGTAGGCGGTTAATATTATAAGCTATACTCCTTATAGCCGTATTAACTCTTACTAGAAGTTACTAGTAAATAGCAAGTCTTAGTTACTTATAATAACCTTAAGGAGACTAAACTTAGTCTTTACGCAGTTATAAAGCAGCTAGGTAACCTTAGCCGCTATAACCGTCTTTTAGGTTAAGATAAACATTTTATGCTTTATATAGCGGTTAATAATAACTAGAATAAAGTTATAAGTAAGGTTGTTTAAACTTATACTATTACCTAACCTAGTAATAAAGTTAACGCTAATATGTTAAAACGGACACGCTAGTAAAGGAAGCGGCTAAAGGTATTTATATAGCTTATAGCGTAGTACCTTATTACTTATATAAGGGTAGTAGTTAGCTAAAAAGACCTTAACGTCCTTAGTAAGGCTAAGCTAGTAATACTTCCTTATAAAAAGCTTTATAGTTTTATAAATACTTATATAGCTAGCTATTAAAGAGTTATAGTATAAGCTAATTAAACGCGTTTATAAAGCGTTTACTAGGGGGATAATAAGGCAGTCCTTATAAAATAAAGCCTTATTAGCTTACGTATAATAGGCTTACTCCTTATAACTCTTTATAGCCTTTATAAAAAGGTTGTTTAGCGTATAGTCCTTTTGCTACGTGTTTTAAATAGTATTATATAATTATAGCTTAACGTATAGCTATAATAGCTTAGCGTTTTTAACTATAGCATTAACGTCTTATACTAATAGTAATAAGGTAGCCGCCTATAGCCTGTTTAGTAATAGGGTAGCAAGCTAAAGCTTATTTAAAAGAGTAGGTAATATATTATTATAAATAATATCCCCTTTTATATAGTCTGCCTACTATAAAAGACCGTTTACTAGGTTAATAACACTTGCTTAATACTTAAGGTTAAAGTTATAGGCTAATAGCTAGAACACCTATTATATAATACAATTTTATAAGTCCTTTACTAAAGCTTAAACTACCTCCTTAAGGGCCTAGTAGTCCGTTAATATAATAATCTTTTAAAGAAGGCCCTTAAGGTAATACTACTAGTGCTTAAAACTCTTAATAATTATAAGCAGCTCTTACTATCCTACCCCCTATTATATCTCTTAATTTAACAGATTTTATAAGTAGTAAGCAATTAAGCGCTATTAGTTATTTACTAGCTAGGAAATAATCCTTAAAATAGTATAGCTTAAGGCGTCTGTTTTTACTTATGTAGCCTGCTTAGGATTGTAGTAACAAAGGATAGTAGCTAACGTAAAGGCGTTTTTTAGCGCTTAAAAGGCAGCCTTAGTAGTAGGATTCCCTTAAAAATTAAAGGGCGCGTTTACGCTATAAGTCTGCTTACCGTTTAGTAAGGGGCCTGTTTTTATAAGCTTTATAAGGGGCCTTATAATATAAGAGTAGTAAAAGAAAAAACGCTAGTAGACGTTAGTAAACCTAAGGAAGGACTATACGTTTTTTACACTTTTAGGTTTTAGCTAATTAATGATAGCTTAAATCTTAATAAGATTTATAGCTAGCCCTTAAGAACTAATTAAAAACTTAAGAAACTTTACCTATTCCTAGGGTTAGAAAATTAGTACCTTAGTATTAGTATTTAGTAAATACTAATTTAGTATTTTAGTATTAGTACTAAGTAGTACTAATACTAAGTAGTACTAAATTAGTATTAGTACTACTTAGTACTAAATTAGTAGTACTAAATTAGTACTTTAGTACTAATACTAATTTAGTATTTAGTAGTACTAAAGTACTAATTTAAAAAATAGTAGTAAGCGTATTAATTAGTAATAGAATTATATATTTAATAGTTTTTATATTATATACTAAAGGTATAATTTCTCCTTCTTTATACTATATTAAATTATATATTAATTACGTAGTTATTACTAAATAGTTTTAGTACTTTTAGTATTAGTATTATACTAAGTTAGTATTTAGTATTAGTATTAGTATTAGTACTACCTAATACTAATACTAAAGTACTAATTTCCTAACCCTGCCTATTCCTTAAAGAATTTATACTTAAACGCCTTTATATATAGTTTAGCAGCCTATAGCTGTTTAAACATAAGGTAAAAGTACTTTTTATACTCCATTTATAACTAAGAGTAAATAAGAATGTTATTAAGGTATACCTTATAAATAGTCCTTACTAGCCTGCTTATCGCCTAGTAAATATACGCTTAAAACGTTACTAGTACGTTAGTTAACCTAAAAGGTATAACCTAAAACTTATATAGCTTATACTTAGTTTAAAAAGCGGTCTTTTACTAGTTAGCAAGCTTTACCTAAAGCTAGTAGTAAGCCTTTTTAATGTTTACCTTTAAAAAGACTGTAGCACTGTTTAAGTAGTTTAATACTTTACTTATAAGTAGGAGTAAGTAGTAGTTCTTTTTAGTTACTTTATTAAGCGCTTAGTAGTTAACGTATAAGTAAAGGGTGCTATCCTTCTTTAAAATAAAAGTAACTAAAGCACTTATAGCGCTTTTACTATATGTAATCTTACCGTTTACTAAGGAATTATAAATAAACTAATAAAGCTCCTTTTCTTATACTAAGAAGAGCGGGTAAAGGGGCTTATATAAAACCCTAGCCCCTGGCTTTAGCTTAATTACATACTTTGTATTAGGTAGTAAGAGGAGAGCTTACGCCTATATAACGTTAAAGACGTTAATAAATAATTATAGGGTAAGAGGTAGGTTTACATCTTTAAAAGGTTCCTTTAAGTTATTGTTTACCGTTAAAATGTAAGGCTTATAAAAACCTAGCTTTAGGTTAGCTAAAGTAATAGTAAACAATCGCTTACTATATAAGATTTAACGAGCTATTTAGTAAAGGGTCTTAACTATGTATATAGTAAATAACTAGTCTTACTATAGCAGGTTTAAAATAACTCTTAAGTACCTTAGGCCTTTATAGCTAAGAATAATTAACCTAGAATTACCTCCTTTTTAGCTAATAGCTATAAACACCTAAGTAAATAACTAAAACTACTACTCTTTAGTTATAACTACAGTAAGCGCGTATAAGCTAAGTGCTTAAGACGGTCTTCTGTTTATAGCTACTAGGTTAAGGTTTAAATAGTGCTTTAGTAGCTTTAAACTAAGTTATTATATAACCTTTAAGTTAACTATATTTATATTTAAATATAAATTTATATAGGCTATAACGTTTACCCTTTAGCTACTTAGTAAGTAAATCTTAACTACTATATAATAGTAAGGGATAAGTTCTTTTTACATTTACGTAAGTAAGGTTAACGGTAAGCAAGCGTCCGCTATTAACCTAGTTAGTTTTTTAAGACTAAGTCTTTGTTTAAAAGGGGTAAGTCCTTAAAAGAGTCCTTTACTTTAGCTACTAGTTCCTTAAGCTAAGCCTTTATTTTAGGCTAAGTATACTCTTTAGCCTAATGTTTTAACTTACTACAGTTTTAGCACTTTTAAAATACGTTAATATTGTTTAAAAGGGTTTTAATAGGTTTTATTTAGCTAGCAGTTAGCAGTTACTTAGTAAGTACGTAAGGCGTAGGGTTATAAGTATACTAGCCTGTTTTATAGCGGTAGCTAAACCGTTAGTCTTAGTAAGGGCGCTTTAAATTACGCTTATTAAAGCGGCTATTAGTTAGCTAGCGCTTTTATAACTCCTTAGGTTTCTTTTACCGTTCTTAGGTCTAGGCTTAGTACTTTTTATAAGTAGTAGTAATTTTTAAGGCTGCGCTAAAAGATTTACTAATAGTTTTATTTTAATACTACTTTTTTAATAAGTTGTTTAGCCCTTACTAATAGCGCTACGCCGTCTTACTAGCTTAACTAGTATTATTACTAATCTTACGCTACAAGTAGTTTTACTTACGCTAGTAGGCTATAAGGAAGTTACTGTTTTATTAAAGGTTTTAGCTTTCCTTATAAATATAGTACATTTAAAGCTTTAGGTTAACGTGCTCTTAGTAAACAAACGCTATAAAATAAAACTATGTTAGCCTTTTAATAAGGGAGGTAGTAATTTATAAGCAATTATAATGCTTACGCTAATTTATAACTAGGTTATTTATTAAGTAAAAGCTAGCCTATATAATTTTTATATTATTTAAGGCGTTATAGCAGCCTTTAAAGCGGTAAGCGTCCTTAACTACCGCTAGCTACTCTTTTATCTTTATAGCTATAGCTTTAAGGTTTAGTTAGCCTACGCTATACTATAGCAGCTTATTGTCTTTATAGTAATTGCTTAGCAGGCTAAGCTACTAAATAGCTATAGTATTAGCTAATTAGTAATTTATCTTTATAAGCTAAGTATACTCGTTTAAACCTAAGGTTAATTAGGTACTAGGCGCGTTATTTAAAAGCACTTAGTAAAAGGTAGCTAACAAATTAAAAGTTAAGGTAAGGGTACCTTATAAGTAGCTACTACCTATATACTTACGTATAAGCGTTAAGGGCTACAGCATACAGTTAGGCAAGGTTTTACTTTATAAACTAATCGCTTTATAATTAAATATTACTCCTTATAAAGTAAAAGTTAAAGGATGTAAGGAGTAGTATGCAATGTATAACCAGACAGCGCTATAAGCAGAAGGAAGGATGCTATTTAAACTTTAACTTAGTAAACAGTAGCTAAGCAAAAGGCTTAGGCTATAAGAATTATATATAGGAGGTAGCCCTAGTTAGGGCTACGGATTATACGTAGTGTAGTTAGGGTATAGCGCTATAGTATAGCGCTAAAGTGCTAGATTTAGGCTACGCTACTATAGCGTAGCCCTAAATAGGTTGCTGTGTAGCGACTGCTTATTAAACTAACGCTATAAGGTTATTATAAGGCTATAACCCTTATACTATTACTATTTAAAAATTATGTTTTATAAACGTTTAATTAGGTTTATACGTATTATTTCCTTACGTAGCTTTTATTTCTTAATTAGTTTCTTATATTAGCGTATTTTTATTTTTTAAAGCCTTACTAAGCTCTTTATTTATATCTTCTTTTTTAAGCATTATCTTTTCTTTTTCCTTATTTAGGGTTTAATTAGGCTTATACTAAATCCCTTTATTATCTTATATAAACTTCTTTAATTAATCTTAAGGAAAAGTTTAGCTTCTTACTACTTTATTTAGGTAGGCTAAAGTGTATGTTCCGTTTAGCGTAATTACTTTTATAAAGAAAGGCCCTTACTAGCAGTAGCTAATTTTTAAAGCTATAAATATATTTATTACCCTTAAGTTATCCTAGGTAAGCATAAGGTTATTAGGTTAAATGCGCTAACTAGCAGGTTAAAGCTAGTTTTAATCCCTTCTATCCTGTTTTATAGCCTTCTTATTATAATACTTATTAACGGCTATTACTACTTACTTTACGTCTTTTCTTTTATTAAGGAGAGATTTAATCTAATTATTAATAAGTTCTTTTAGTGTTATATTATTACGCTAGTTTAAAACTCTTTATATTAGCGTTTTAATTTTAAGGGGCACTACTAGTTTATAGCTATAAATAAGGTAAAAAGGAGAATACCTATAAGAGCTTTAAACTATAGTTTAGTTTATAAAAAGCATAATTAAAAGCGCTCTTCTTTATTTAATTCTAGTTTCTTTAGTAAGCTTGCTTAGCGCGCCTTTAATTAGAAAAATACCCTGCTTTTATAATACTATTCGCTTTTAGGTTATAGGCTAAGGTAGTAACGTAAAGGATTCTAATCTGTTTATAAAGCTAGGCTATATATAGTTTAAATTTTAAACCTCCGTTTACTACTACTGTTAAAGGCACGCTGTAGTAGTAAACAATGCTTTTTAAAAAGAAGCGTTTAATCGTTTTTAAGTCTGCTTTTACTATAGTAAAGGCTTTAACGTAGCTAGTTAAGGCATATCTTACTTTAATTAAGAATTTAACATTCCTAGTTATAAGTAGTAGCCTTTAAACGTTAAGGTAAATCTTAATAAACAGAGTAGCAAATGCGCGTTATAACCGTGCTATTTCTATATATTGCTTTAAAGTTTTATTTTAGTATAGTAAACATAATTTTAAAGAAGTATTAACTTACGCTTTAAGTCCTTTTTACTAGTAGTAAATATTAAGTTTTTTAGTAGTAGCTTTTTTACTATAATGTTTAATAGCAATATATATGTCTTTAATTAGTTTTCCTTTTAAGTTTAAGTTATTAATTACTTAAAAGAGTATTTTATTTATCTTTACCCGCTATAAGCGCTAGTTATAATAGTTAAAGTGTATACTTTACGTAATAAATTGCTATAAGGTTTATCCTTTTAATTTAACTAGTCGCTTATAAAAGACTAAAAACCTTAACATCTTAATAAAGTAGTCTAACTATTTCTTATTTTAGTTTAAAGGTAAAGTTTAATTAGATTTTACTTTATTTTAACTAGTTAGCGTATTAAAGATTTAAGTATTAATAAATTTTTTAAGGTTTTTTCCTTTACCCTTTTTACACAGTCCTCTTCTGTTATTAGTTTATAAAACAAAGCGTTTATAACCACGTTCTTTATTTTAAGGATGTGTTAAACTTTAAAGTTAAACGATTAAATCTATATAATTTATTATAAAAGTAGCAATCTAAGGACATTACTAAGGAAACTGTTTAGCTAGTAGTAAAGAATAAAATCGTTAGTTTTAAGGATAAAATATACTTTATAAAAGTAACTATAAAGTTTACGTAAGGCGTTTACTATTCCTTTAGTTTCTTGCTTTATAGCATTATATGCTGCTTTTACCTTTGTTTAAATTCTGCTTTTAAAACGCGCTAAACGCCGTTTTTTATTTAAGAGTTAAGATAACTTAGCCCCTTATTCTTTAAGGCTAGTATTTATAAAAAGGAAAATAGTAGCTTTTTAAAAGGCTTTAAAGCTATAAATTTAATTAGGTCCTTACTAAAAATTTTAATTTTTATAAAGTAGTAGGTATAGTAGTTTTATAAGAATAGTAAAGTAAGCGATTTAAATTTAATAAAAAATAATAAGGCTAAGGAAAATTTAAACGTTTTTAATGTTATAGCATTGTTTTTATCGTAAGATTTTAATTACTTTAACCTAATTAAGGCTACGCCTATTATAGCTATAGTAGTAGCTAACTACCTTTACTAATTACTAATACTATTATAACTTTATAGCTGTAGTAGTAACCTTTACAAGCTTAAAATTTATAAAAACTTAATTAACGTTTATTAAGTACTTAATAATATATCTTTAAAGGCCCTTTTTAACGCTTTCCTTATTATATTTCGTCTTAAGACCTTTAACGCTAACATTGTTAACGAATGCGTAGTAAACGGTAAGAATTAACGTATTTAAGATATAGTTAATTATTTAATAAAACTAGGCTACTAAATTAGTTACGCCTTATAAAAGTGTATATATTTATAAAAGTTTAATTTTAGTCTTAAAAGTTATTATGTTATAAGACTTTAGAGTAAGTAAAATTTAATTATATTTAAAGAAAAGGTTAATAAGACTAATTAGTTAATATATAGTAATATCTTTTAAAAACTTATTAGCGGCTAGTAAAGTAAAGGCGTTTTAAATTATAAAGGCGTTATACCTAACTGTATTATTAATAAGCTTAAGTCCTTTATCCTTTTTCTTAATAAGGAACTAATAGTTATAGTAAGAGGTATAGCTATCTTTAAGCATACTATAATTTTTCTTAGTTTATAAAAGTGTTACTACTTTCTTATAAAAGGCAAAAGGAATAAGTACTATCCTTAACTACTACGCGTTATAAGGGACGGTTTTAATTACTTATAAGGGCGCTACTTCGTTTTTAACTCTTTTAATTTTAAAGAAATCTTATAATAGTACTACTTCTTAATTAAATAAAATATATATAAATAAAGCTTATTCTTTTTATAATAGGTTTAGTAAGAGTCTTTTTAGTATTAATAAAAGCTAATTAAATATAAGTTAAAATCCTTATAGTTACTTATTAAATTATAGCGTAATAAATGCTTTAAATTTTAGCAGCTTATATTAAAGGTTATCTTAAACTTTTACCTATTTCTTACTCCTTTAGTCTAGGTCTCCTAAAGGTATTAAGCTATTTAAAGGCTAATTATTATGTAGCTAAACTTTATTAGCTTTCTGCTTATAAAGCGTGTTAATTAAACTTACGTTTAATTTTTTATTCTTATTAGTTACTATCCTTAGCGTAGCTTTATTTATATACTTAGGGTTAATAATAGTAAGAATGTTATAGCGGTATTTTGCTTTAACTTGCCTAATTACTTTATTATTATTATTTAAAGGAAGAGGAGCTTTATAGCTAGCGTTAGTAATGTTTAATCGGGTTTTAATAAGCTTAAGAAAAGTAGTTATATCCTCTCTTCCTTACTCTTACCTTTTTAAAGGGATTAACTAAATAGTAACTATCTTTAGTTAATTACTATTTACTTGTTTAAAGCGTTATAGCGTTTTATTACTTTAATAGGATTAAGGCTTATTACTAGCTACTAGGTTTTAAAGATTATACTACTATATAAAGTAGTATTATTACTATATATAAAGGTAAACTTTATGTTTAAGGTAAAGGGTATACTAAGTAGGATTAGGTTTATACTACGTTATTTTTAAAAGATAAAGAAGTATGCTATAATAAAAAACCCTTTAATTTATACTAGTCCTTAAGCTTTCTTAATAAATCTCTCTTTTAATTTATATACTCCTTAAGATGTTACTATTATTAGCGTTACCGCTAAGTTAGCACTCCTTATAGTGTTAATACTAATTATACTTACTTAAGAGCCGCTGTTTATAATTGCCTTTATAACCGTCCTATTTAAATTTATTAGTTTAATGTTAATAAGAATACGTAGCAGTTTTTATTAAACGTATAGGTCTTTTAAGTATAAGAGTCCTTTAATTAAATAAATAAGTATTTATAATTAGATTTATTCTTACTTCTTAGCTATAGGTGTTAAGGATAAAGAAACAATCTATTTTATTATCTTTTATTTAAAGCTTTAATATTATATTAATAGTAAGGTAAAGGACTTTTACCTTTATAAGTTAGCTAAACACGCCTATTCTTATTAATATATACTATGCTTTTTACTATAATAGTAACGTTAGTAAAATATATTAAAAGGTAAGCTGTAATTAGCTTACTACGCTTTACTAGTTTAAACATTATAGCTTTAACCTTTATATTTAGTATGTTACTTATAACTTCTTTAACGTATAAGGGCTATACTAGTCTTATTAGGCTAGCCTTACCCTTTTTAGTAGTTTTCTTTCTACTTTTTCTTATTAGCTATATTACTTTTAGTATTTAGCGTAGTATATATAAAATCTAATTAAGTTTTAGTTTTATAAACTTAAAGTTTTTAAGTAGCGTTAAAAGCGGCTTTATATAAGTTTATAGTACGTTTATAAAGATTTTATTATTATTACTAGTTTTTACGTTTTTAAAGCGTACTCTTTTATTTATAGTAAGGTTAGTCTTTACCGTTATTTTAAACAGTGTTAGTATATATTTTATATACTACGTAGGCTAGGCTAATTATATAGTAATAGGGTAAAGGAGTTAATATTATATAAAGTTTAATTATATTTTATAAGCTTAATAGTATTAACTTTTACTATAAGCGCTAAGGTAATTAATTAAGGAATAATTAGGCTATTTTAGTTCTTTATAATAAAAAGGTAAAGCGTACTAACGTTTACTCTAATGCCTTATACTATTATCGCCCACATCCACCGCACCAGCGTGCCTAGCTAAAAAAAAAAACTTTTTACATTATAAGCTCCTCGTCTTCTGCGCGCGCGCCGTAGCGCCGTAAGACGATAACGACCTCCTAACTACCTCTGTTTACCTATCGCAACAGACCTAACAAGCCCGTCCCTCCTGCCCCCTCTTCCTCCCCCCCCGACCGTAACCGCTAATTAACCTGTAAACGCGCCCGCCTCTTTCTAAGCGATAGTAATAGCGATAGCGACGACGAGCTCGCCGGCTTTAGCCTTAAGCGTAATGCAGCTACTACTACTAATAATAACATCCTTAACGCTATTATTATTGCTAGCTTTAATGACGACGACGATAACTTTAACCTAATAATACCTTCTTTTAACCTTTTAAAGAAGACGGCCTAGCTAACCTTCCTTTATAAGGCGCTAATTACCTTAAACCTCTTAGCCTAACTATTAGTCCCTTAAGGATATAAAGAGGCTACCTTTACTATTCTTTAGGCTATTACTAATAAGCATATAGCTAAAAAGCTTAATAGCCTTTTTTAAAGCCTTTTTTAAGGCTTTCTCCTTTTAACCCTTTTACTTATAGCGCTTACTTATACTATAATAGCGTAAGTAGCGCTTATTATAATAACTAAAAGGGACACCTTTATTATAAAGAATAATAATAATAATAATAATAATAATAATAATAATAATAAAATTACTAATAATAATTCTAATCTACCCCTTTATTACTGCTTTATTAAAACTACGCCGCTTATTTAGCAGCTAAAGATTACCCTTTATACTAGCTAAATAGTTAAAAGGCTAAGTAACTAAGTAATTATTACTATAGCTAATAAGGTAGTAAAAGCTACTAGTTAGCCTAAGGCTAAGGCGCTTTATAACCTCCTTAGTAAGGATATAGTCGTTGTCTTTAAGCCTTACTAAACCTACTAGTTTATACGTAATAACACTTAGGCTAAGGACTTAAGACTATAGCCTACTATTATAAAACCTAAGGCAGTAATTTACTAAGTCTTAGCCCTTACGCTCTTTTCCTTAAACCTGCTTAACCGCATTTAATATAACGCGGCTATCCTTTACATTTACCTTATAGCAGCGTAAGGCGTAGCTATAAGCAGCCTTTGCCTTACGGTTACTAACTACTTAGTATATAAGGACCTTTAGGCTGGCTACATTATAATTAACCTAGTTAAGTACGCTGTCGTCCCCTTTAAAGAGAAGCCTAGCCTAACCCTATGTAATAAGTACTAGGTATAAGGCTATATAGCTACTACTTACTAAAGGCTACGCTAATATACGCGCTATAGTAAGGACTATAGTACTACTACGTATACTATTATAGCTATTAAAAGGCGCTACTCTAACTATACTAAAAACTATTACGCAGCCTTTTATAACTATAAGTTTTACCTTTAAGCAGCTTATAACCCGGTTAGTAAAGCCTTAGCTACCTTATATAAAACGGGTAGCCTTACTACTAAGCAAAGCACTTTAAAGCCCTTCTTTACGTTTATAGCTATAACTATTACCGCTAAACCTAGTGCTAGCGCTTACGCTTATACTACTATAAATAATATAAATAGTATAAGCAGTACCCTTATTACTATACTTACCCTTACTAACCGTATAGCAGCGGATTTTATAATACTATACGCATAGTATTATAAAACATTAACTATACCCTCTTTATAGCAAAGGAAGCCCTAGTAATAGCTTAGGAGGACGGCGTTAACGTCCTCCTTATTTAAGAACTATAACCCTCTTTAGCTAACGACGTCCTTAGCTTAAAACGCTATATACGCGTCTAGCCTAGCGCTAAACAGTTTATAGCCTACGTATCTTAACGCATCCTAGTAAGTAACTAGCGCTTTAAAAGCTTACTAAACGCTATTTACCTTATCTTTACTAGTAGCTATAACCTTTATATCTTTAGCATTTATAACCCCTTTTAAGTAGACGCTTATACATCCCCCTTATTAACCCTTACCCCTTTACCTTATAACTTAAACTACGTCTTAATAAGCAATTTTAACCTTTACTACTTAGCGTAAAATACTTATAAGTATACCTTCTTAAGCGTAAACGCGCTTATTAACGTTACGTTAGGCTAAAGGCTTACCCTCCTTACCCTACTATTCGTCTTAACCTAGTACCTATATAAAACTACTGCTAAAGCTACCTACTAGCTAGCTTAGCCCTTTATACTTAACCTTACTTAGGCTACACTATTTACTAGTATAAAACACTTTTACGTTTATAGTAATAGGTTTAACTACTAGTTATAAGGCTACTACCTTCTTTAAACTTGCTTTTTAGCAGCTTACTAAGGCTTTAGCTAGGGAAAAATAAACGTAAAAGGTGTTACTACCTTAGTAAAACAGGTCCTTTTACCTGTCTTACTAATAGCTACTATAATAACTAACATTAACCGCTAAGCCGTAAACTTAGTTTAATAGCTTACTAGCATTACATATATTACTACCTTACTAAAAGGCCTAAGACATAGTACGTAAATACTAGGCTAGGATAAAAGCTGCTAAACGGCGGCCTATAGCCGCTACTACGCTAAACTAAGGGCCTAGGAATAGCTTGCTAACCCTAAGGTAGTAAAAGCGCTTTAGGCTGCCTAAAAACGCGCGTACAAGGCGATTTACTAGGCTAAGACAGCTTACTAGTAAGGACTCCTTTACGCTACTTTAAAGGAAAACGCCTTAGTTTAGCGCCTTAAAAAATAGGCGCGCCTTTATAGTAATTAACCTATCCTTCTTTTATAACTCTTAGCGCTATAACGTAATAATAAGACGCTTACTACTTTAGTAGCTAAAAAGGAGTAGCTTTTAGCTAACTACTTCTTTTTATACCTATAAGCTTAAGCCCTTTTACCGCTCTTAGCGCTAGTAAACTTAATATTTATAGTTTAAACGGTTATACTAAATAAGGTAATAGCTGCTATTACGCGTACGTTACTACGAAAAGCGGTAAGACTAAACAAACTCTTTAAAGCGCTACTTTAAGCCTGCCTTAAACCTGTTTTTTATAGGCTAGCCGCCCTAGTAACAGCTAGCTTTTAGGTAAGTTATTAGCCTGCCTGTTTTAAACACTTTTAGACTATAGTTATTTTAAAGCTAGGTAAGTTAAGTGCTAAGTAATAAGCGCGTATATAGCGCTTAATTACTTTACTTAGCGTTATTAGTAAAATAATTAAGTTTATACTTATATAACGCCTTACTAAAGCGGTAAAAGATAACTATATACTTTTTAATAGCTAAATAGGTAACCGCTATAACCGGTTTACTAAGATAGCGGCCTAACTAGTTATAAACATTACTAACACAGTATAAAAGGCTAGTAGCACCGCCTTTTTACTATAACTTGATATTTAAAGCGCCTTTAACTCTATTTATTATAACTAGCTTGTTTAAACAATTTATAACCTAGGCTTTTTATAGTAGCTAGTAAATTAAACAGCTAACTACCTTTAAAGTTAAATAACTAAGCTAGTTATAAACAAAAACGCCTGCCCTTTATACTTAGTAATAGCTAGCGTTTTATAAGGCTTCTTACTCTTACTTATTATATTTATTCTTTATACTACCTCCCTTTTTTAGCGCTTAAAAAACGCTTATAGCGTTATAGCTATAGCTATTAGCTATGCTAATAATACTAACCTGCTTACTACTAGCGTAATAACAGCACTTTGCTATAACTACCTTTACCTTGCTTAAAACACTATTTAGTAGTAAGTATACTAATAAGGCATTATTTTTACCTTAGCTAAAAGTAAGCTTTTTTACTTCTTTTATATAAATAAGCCTTTAAACTAACCCTTTAAGCTAGTAATAAGCGTGTTTTTATACTTAAAGTAAGTAGCTTAGTTTTTAAGCATTTAGTTTAATTAAAAGCTCCTTTTTACTAAATATAAAATATATACTAAGCATAAGCTAGCTATATAGTCTTACGCCTTTACCTAACTAGCTAAAAAAACGTAAGGCGTATCTCTCTTATAAGCTTATATAATTTATATTACTACGTTATATAGCATTACTATATATAGTATAAAGGTATTTTATACACTTATACCCGTTAGTAGCAGCTTATAAAGCGTAGTACTAGCACTTAAAACCCCTTATAACGCGCTTATACGTACTATCCTTAGCGTGTACTAAACTATACCTTTTTACCTTTTATTATTAAAAGCTAGCCTTTTTTTACTTAACTTATATATAAATAAAAGAGCTATTACCTTCCTTTAATAGCCTAGCTACTAAACCTGCTCTTACTATCTTTACTTATAAGTAATAAACGTAATTATAGTCTTACTATTAGTACTATACCTTACCTTACCTTATGCCTTTATAATTATAGCTATTATAGTAGCCTAGTTACTTAAGATAGTAATAATAAAATAAAAGCTTTATTAAGAAAAAACTACTATATAATATAAAGGTAAGCATAGCTTACTAGCTATAGCCTCTCTTTAGTAAACTGCTAAAGCGGTTTACTATAACTATTACTACCTTACTAAGGTAAAAAGCTCTCTCCTTATTTAGGTTTATATAAGCTATATTAGCCTTACTAATTACCTTTTTTAAAAGAATAAATTAAAGTCTTTAACGTGCTAGTATAAATTTATACTAAAAACAGCTTTATATATAATCCTTACGTGCTTACGCATACTAGCGTAACTACTAGCCTAGCTATAAACTAAAACAAAGCTTAGCGTTACGCTTTATAATAGCGCCTTAGCCTAACTAATTATTTAATAGCTACTATAAAGCGAATAAATCTTAAAATACGTACTAGCCGCTACTTTAAAGACAGAGCTACGCGCGCTAATCCTAGGCTTTACCCCTCCTTTCTCCTCCTCCCTCCCTCCCTTACCTCCTCTTAGCCCTAACTAACGCCTAGCTAGGCTACCCTCCTTTTATAACTAGTAAGGTTACCCTCTCCTTTCCCTCCTTACCCTTATAACTACTAGCATAGTTACCCTTTCCCTTCCTCTTACTACTAACCGTAAGGGTAGCTACCTTACGGCTATATACTTACCTAGCCTTTTTAGCTACCTTACCCTCCCTTTAACTAATAACGGCTAACTTACCCTCTCCTTTATACACCTTAATAGGACTAAGGTTTAATTAAACCTTTTTAGCCGCTTTATAGTAAGGGTTACCTTTTTTAAGGCTATATACTACTAGCTATAAAGTGGCTAATATACCCTTTTTTACTTTTATTATAGTTTCTTCTTTATAAGGGTTTTACTTATACTTTAAACCTTAATTACTAGTAACTAGTAAAATAACTAAAACGTAAATAACGTAAACGTATATAAGGAATAAATTTATTTATTTATTTACCTTATATTATTACTTTTACTATTACTTTTACTCTTTTTTAGTTTAAGTACTATATAAGTAAAGATTAAACTATGTTTTAAATATGCTTAATTTTTTTAAAATAATAAAATAAAGCTTTTAATATATTTTTACTATATATAAGGTTTTTAATACTAATAAACAGCTTATACTCCTTAAGGACATAAAATAAAATTAAGTAGCTTTTATCTTATTAAACCTAATAATAGTTATATATTAGTACTTTAAGTTATTATAGTAAAAGTAAATTTTAATAAATTTTATATTTTATAGTACTTACCTTAAACTTTAGTATCTCTTACTATAGCTACTATATCCTTCTCTTTAGTTATACCTTTAAGGCTAGTATCTTTACTATCCTCTCCTTTAATAGTTAACGTTAGCGTATTTATTTTATACGCTATACTAAAGGTACTAATTAGCTTACTAGTTAAAGTAAGGGTTTTAAAAGGAAGGCTAACTAGTTTATAATTATAATGTTTTTAATTAGTTTTAAACGGTAATAACTGCTTTAATTAGTTTAGTTTAATTAATACTTATCTTTTTAAATTTTTTAATAAAAGCATTAAAACCTATATTATTTAAAGCTACTAGTACTATTAACGCTAGCCTAGGTGCTAAGGCACTAGGACAGCCACTTAGTCATTGTTAAAGAAGGTAAAGAGAGAGATCTAATCGGGAACCCTTTACAGAGGCTGTGTAGCTTCCTTATGGCCGAAGCACCAGGAAGCGTGGGTAACAAGGTCTAGGGGCATGGAATCTCCCTTAGTGTTACGCAGAGGTCTGATTAGAAGTGACAGATGTGTGTATTAAGGAATCTAATCGGGTTAATGTCTAACTAACATGACTAAATCTGATTAGAAATGGCATATATACAGGTAAAGTCTGATCAGACTCTATACGCCGGAGCGGAAGAACGTAACGCCGCGCCTTTTAGCGGAAAGGTTGGCTAAGTCTGTAGGGTAGGAGCCGCGTGTGTAAGCATAAGGCGGCCGTGTTATACCCTTATTACGACCTTTGTGTTAGAAGGTAAGGTGTTAGATACTAATCTAGGCATAAAGCTGCTTAGCTTTAATAAGAGTGGAATTAACTTGTAAACAAATAAAAAAAAGAAAATAAAAGCAAAGCAAAAGTAAACAGACTAGACGTAGTATTACAGCGTATACCGATTAGCTTCCCTATTAAGAGGGAGCCCTTCTCTTACACCTAGTGTAATAAAGGCATAAATATTTAATAAATAAAAAGTAAGGCAGTCTAAGCATAAACAAGCAAACAAGCAAACAAACAAACAAACAATAAAACTAATTACTCTTTGTCTAGTTCTATAGCCAGCTCTAAGAGCGGCTAAAACATTATTACAAACGCGTTAGCCTGCGGCTGCTACCTATGCTATCTAAGCTAATAAAGGGGCTTAAACGAGAAGACTAAAGAGGTAGCCTAGTATAAAATTGTAGGGCGTACATCTGCTAAGGGGCTATAGGGTTTCTTATGTGTAACCTCTCCTTAACGCTTTGCGCTAGTTAGTTTAGCCTTTATCTTCTTTAAAGTTTAATTAGGTAATACGGCCGCTATACTTACGGCCTTCTTCTTTAAGACCTAGTTAACCTATGCTTTAATCTTGCTAATATCTTTAATTTTAATAAGCTTCTTAATTAGGTAATTCTACTTATAAGTAACTCTTATAGCCTGTATTAAAGGTTAAGCCCCTAAGTCCTCCTTTAGCCTAATCTTATTAGGTTTAATAGAAGGGCTATAAGCGCTCTTTAATCTAGGTTACTTTAGCTTCTTCTTAAGGAAGCTCTCCTTATTAACTAGGATAACCTCCTCGATCTTAAGTAGGTAGATAACCGCCCTTAGTGCCTAGTACTTCTTTAAAGGCGTTCTTAGCGCGGTCTAAAAGCTGTAGTACGTATATAAGGTTACTAACTTGTCTATTTATACAATATACATAGTCCTTGCTTCCTTACTAATCTATGTATTAAAACTAATTAGACTCTCTTTAAGGTACACTTTAATAAAAGGGCTATTTGCCTTTATAGCGTCCTTTAGAAGGGTTTTAAGGTAATGGTTAATCTTCTTTTATACTATTACTATGTTTAGTAGCTTGTCCCTAAGCTTAATCCCGTTTAGGACGATTGTAGTATAGCTTATTAGGTACTAGTTAAGCTAGTTAGTGTTTAGGCTAATTGCTAGGTGCTTACCGCTACGTAAGGGCGATAGGTTTACGTGTTTTAGTTCTGCTTAAATCTAGGCAATAAATCCTGTTTATATCTACGTCTCCTTCTTCTTAATAGTGTTAAAAACCCTAAGAATAAGGACAGTCTTTTAGTAAAACGTTAAGAGCGTCTAGTTATTTAGGCTAGTCTAATTAGCTTTAAAGGGTTCTTAAAAGAATACCTAAGCGCATTCTAAAACATACAGCCTATAAGACTAATCGTTAGTTTACTACGTAATTAGCACGTCCCTCGTCTTATACCGCTCGCTAGCAAGGATTAGTTAGAATTTAATTAAATACCTTATAAAACTCGCTTTTATAAGGGTATGCAGTATTTCGATTTAACTATTAAACTAGTAAATCTATTACCGCTATTAGTTTATAATAGTAAGGACCTAGTAATTCGTAAGGTATACTAAAAACATAAGGAAGCGCTTGCCTATATACTTTATAATTACGTCGTTTTAAATTTAGAAATTTAAACTAGCCTAGTAGTAATAGGCCGTTAAAAACCAGATTAAACTCTAATAGTCTTAAAGGACAAGGATTAAGCCTACAATTAATTTATCTCCGTTTAGCCATTCCTTATTAAGGATCGCTCCCTTAACGTTAAACAGGTATAAGAGGTAGTTACTATAGTTAACGTTAAAGAATTTTAGGTTAGGCCTGTCCTAGCTTCCCTATGCATAAACATTTAGAAAGTATGTAGCGGCCGCCGCTTTAGCTTCCGTAGTATTAATCCCTTATAGGAAGAAAGCAGGCTAGGTCGCGACGATCTAATTAAATACCCTGCTAGGGTACTAGACACGATAGTTAAACTGCCCTTACGCAAAGTTATCTAGTTGTGCGCCTTAGGGCTAGTCTAGCTTTATAGCTAACCTGTAGGCGGCGCTAGTAACGCTCCTATAACTCTTAAACTAAGAGCTGCGGACCGATCCGTAAGTTAACATTCTTAGCTAGTAAGGTGGCTAGAGAGAGGAGGAAGAGGAAGAGTAGGTAATAAAGAGAGGAGGCGTAGGGGGTAAGAGAGAGGGGGGTAATAAAGGGCACTAGGCAATCTGCTTTTACACCTTATATAGTAAGAGCTTTATAGGCTAAATAAAGAGGGGTAAAGGAAGGTAAAGGCTAATCGTGTTTATGTTACTAGCTATAGTTATAACTAATTAGAATTAAGGGCGGCGGGTATAGTAATGCTAAAATAAAGAGATTTTAAGGGTAGGAATTAAGGGAAGGTTAGTAATATTTATAGTTTTATAGAATAAAGCCTTTTTAACTAAGTGTTTACTATACTAACTTAAATTTTATAAAAAGGAAGGGGGTAAGGGTTTTTTAAAAGGCTATATTAAGGTAATAAAGATTTTATAAAAGCTTCCTTTTTTTAGTAAATTTACTTTTTGTTTATAAAAGGGATTTAATTAAGCTTAGAAAACGGCCTTATATTTAAACAGGCTTTTTTCTTCTTTATAAAGATAAATACTCTTTATAGCCTTCGTCCCTTTTCTCCTTTAATTTCTTTAATCTCTTCTATTTATACATTCTTATCTTCCTATTTTATATACCTTTTTATTAACTACTAACTATAGGTAAGAAACGTTTTGTAGCAGTATAGCGTAACGCTAACGCTACGTTATCTTCTTATAACCTAGTAAGCTATTTTAGTATTATAATAGCGTTTATTAACTTTATAATGTTAAATGCTAATTAAATTCCTTTAAAGGCTCTTATAACTCCTGTTACTACTATTGCTAATTAGGCTTTATTAGTAGCTTTAGTCCTTGTTTCCCTAATTAACTTCTCCCCTATAGTTACTCCTTAGGGTAGCTTTACAGTCTTACGTCCTTAGCAAATAGCGGTCCTTCCTTTAGATAACCTAGAGTGGTTTATAGGGTTAAAGGCTTAGTCTGCCTTCTTGCTAAAGCGTGTAGTAACTAATCTAGAATCTTTAAATAACGAAGGGCGCTGCCTTTGTTATGCTATAGCTAACTTTGTATATAGTAAGTCTTAGCTAAACTCTAATTAGGTTTATAATCGCTATGTTAAGCCGATTAACCTGCGCGTAGCTTTTTCTTATAAAACCCTTAATAAGTTCCTTATGTTTAACAAGATGTAGCATTTGCTCTTTAGCTTCTTTTTAATGTATAAGATTAAGGGTAACGCTAGCGCTTTATATTTATGTTAGCAGCTCTGCCCCCTTCTTAACCCTAGTGCCTTATAAAAGGCTTTTAATCTAAATAGCGTTATAACGGCTTTCTAAAGGGCTAATAAGTTTAATTTAGTTATAAAGCTAATTTTTATTAAAAAGATTTATAGCAGCCCTTTTAGTAAGTATGCTTATAAGGTAGCTACTAACGCGCGCTAGTAAAAGGCCTTGTTTATAGCTATTTATAGCTATTATAACCTAAATGCTTATAAGCGCTATAAAGAGCGGTATATACATTGCTAAGGCGCGTTAACTAATTAGGGTTATACTCCGCAAGTTATAGTTCTATAGTTTAGGTATGTTTCCTTACTAGGCTTATTAGACGCTTATGCCTCCTATCTCTTTTACGTTAAGGGGGTAAGGTGCTCGTACTATCCATCCTAAAGGGAGCATTTTACGCTAGCTTAGCTTAGGTTTACTAAGCGTAAGGCAGCTCTTCCTCCCCTAACTATTTCTCTTAACTTGTTTTCTATTGTTAGACCTAATCTAACTACCTTAGTTTTAACTAGAGCGAGTTTTAATTAGTTATAGCTAGCCTTATAAGGTACTCTAACTAATCTAAGGTTATAAGTTGCTAAAGGTTTAGGCATAACACCCCCTATAACCCTAAGGCGTTTTACTAAAAAGAGAACAAGACCTAAGGTCCTTACGTTAGCTAGGACTCCCTTTAAGAGGCTAATAGCGCGCTCGTCGTCTAAGACAGCGCAAACTCCTTTAATCCGATTAGATTCTAATGTAATAGATCTTAATAACGACATTAATAAGAATGCGGCCGGTCTAGCCGCTAGCAAAGGTTAGGCAATCTTATTTCTAGCGAAAGTCTTAAAGAGGAAGCTAGCCGTTATTCCTAAGGAGTCTTTAGCTCCTGCTCTGTCTAAGTTAGAGGCTATAAAGGGGGCGGCCGCTTAATTAGCTTTTAGGGCTATAAAGCTTAATAGTAAATTAGGCTTTAATTAGGTTCCTTTCGTTGTTTAAAGCGCTAGGGAGGCTTTTAAAGGTGCTAAGGTGTTTGTAAGCGCGCTAAAGGGGGCGAAGGAGGCTACGCCCTTTATTAGGAAGAAGGTTACGTTTATTAAACGTGTTCCCCTAACTAAGGCTAAGTTAAAGAAGACGGTTGTTAAAGAGTCTGCTTTAAAGGGGGGGTTTAACAAGTTTAATCCGTTTATTAAGTTTAAGGGTAAAGGCGATAGCCTTAACGGAACTAAGTTTAAGGAGGAGGAAAAAGAGGAGGAGGATTTAAATAATAATAGCTTTGTTAAGGAGGATAACTAGTCTGCTAATTCTAATACTAGCTTTTATAAAGCTAGTTTAAATACTAAAATAACTAATAACTAGTCTTAAGCCTTAGGCAAGGAATAGGTTATGTGTATACGGTAGGCGAGCTAGATTAAATTTTATACGCGCTTACTTAAGCTCCTTTTTACGTAAATAAAGTAAATTAAAAGAGAAAGTTGTTTATACTATAAACGTGTTTTCTTTAAATTTTTATTATATATAAATAATAGCTAAAGGAAGTAGTAGTTCTTATAGAATTAAAACGTAAAAACAAGGGAATAAGGTTTATAAAGCAAGGCATAAAACAAAAGGACTTATAAACAAAAGAAAGAGAACATAAAAGGTATACTTATTTTATAAGAGCGCTTACGTAGTCTTACTTATTACTATATAAAGCAGTTTTGTTATTACTTTTATCCTTTATTAAAGAACGGAAGTAATTAGCTATTACTATTTTAAAATTATGTTTTATAAAAGTTTAATTAGGTTTACGCACGTTATTTCCTTACATAGCTTCCGTTTCTTAATTAGTTTCCTACATTAGCGTATTTTTATCTTTTAAAGCCTTGCTAAGCTCTTTATTTACATCTTCTTCTCTAAGCATTGTCTCTTCTCCTTCCTTATTTAGGGTTTAATTAGGCTTATGCTAAATCCCTTCGTTGTTTTATATAAACTTCTTTAATTAATCTTAGGGAAAAGTCTGGCTTTTTACTACTCTATTTAAGTAGGCTAAGGTATATATACCGTTTAGCGCAATTAATTTTATAAAAAAGGGCCCTTACTAGCGGTAGCTAATTTTTAAGGTTATAAACATATTTATTGCCCTTAGGTTGTCTTAAGTAAGTATAAGGTTATTAGGTTAAATGCGCTAACTAGCGGGTTAAAGCCGGTTTTAATCCCTCTTATCCCGTTTTATAGCCTCCTTATCGCAATACTTGTTAACTGCTATAACCGCTCGCTCTACGTCTTCTCTTTTATTAAGGAGAGATCTAATCTAATTATTAATAAGTTCTTTTAACGTTATGTTATTACGCTAGTTTAAAACTCTCTATATTAGCGTTTTAATTTTAAGGGGCACTACTAGTTTATAGCCGTAGACAAGGTAAAAGGGGGAATACCTATAAAAGCCCTAAACTGTGGTTTAGTTTGTAAAAAGCACGATTAAAAGCGCTCTTCTCTATTTAATTCTAGTTCCTTTAGTAAGCTTGCTTAGCACGCCTTTAATTAGAAAATGTCCTGCTTTTATAATGCTATTCGCTTTTAGGTTATAGGCTAAGGTAATAACGTAAAGGATTTTAATCTGTTTATACAGTTAGGCTACGTATAGTTTAAATTTTAAACCTCCGTCTACTACTACCGTTAAAGGCACGCTGTAGCGGCAGACAATGCTTTCTTAAAGGAAGCGTCTAATCGTTTCTAAGTCTGCTTTTACTATGGCAAAGGCTTTAACGTAGCTAGTTAAGGCATATCTTGCTTTAATTAGGAATTTAACATTCCTAGTTATAGGCAGTAGCCTTTAAACGTTAAGGTAAATCTTAATAAACGGGGTAGCGGGTGCGCGTTATAACCGTGCTATCTTTACGTATTGCTTTAAAGTTTATTTCTAGTATAGTAAGCATAATTTTAAAGAAGTATTAACTTACGCTTTAAGTCCTTTTTACTAGTAGTAAATGTTAAGTCTTTTAGTAGTAGCTTCCTTGCCGCAATGTCTAACGGCGATATGTACGTCTTTAATTAGCTTCTTCTTTAAGTCTAGGTCGTTAATTACTTAAAGGGGCATTTTGTTTGTCTTTACCCGCTATAAGCGCTAATTATAATAGTTAAAATACATGCTTTACGTAATAAATCGCTATAGGGTTTATCCTTTTAATCTAGTTAGTTACTTATAAAAAACTAAGAACCTTAATATCTTAATAAAGTAGTTTAACTATTTTTTATTTCGGTTTAAGAGTAAAGTTTAATTAAATTCTACCTTATTTTAACTAATTAGCGTGTTAAAGATTTAAGCATTAATAAATTCTTTAAGGTCTCTTTTTTTTACCCTCTTTACGTAGTCCTCTTCCGTTATTAGTTTATAAGATAAAGCATTTATAACTACGTTCTTTATTTTAAGAATATATTAAACTTTAAAGTTAAACGATTAGATCTATACAATCTATCGTAAGAGTAGTAATCTAAGGACGTTACTAAGGGAACCGTTTAGCTAGTAGTAAAGGATAAGAGCGTTAGTTTTAAGGACGAAATGTACTTTATAAAGGTAACTGTAAAGTTTACGTAAAGCGTTTACTATCCCTTTAGTTTCCCGCTTTATAGCATTATACGCCGCTTTTACCTTTATTTAAATTCTGCTTTTAAAACGCGCTAAACGCCGTTTTCTATCTAGGAGTTAGGATAACTTGGCCCCTTATCCTTTAAGGCTAGCATTTATAGAAAGGAAAAT
>RQWE01000026.1:0-124017 GCA_004028395.1 Leptographium galeiforme
AATGTATATACAGTGCGCCCCGATAGGTGCATGTCTATTTTTAGCAACTTTGACCCCCCCTGCGAACTTTTTCGACCCCCCTGCGACCTGATCACCCTCCAACGACTGGTATTACGACGTACGGGCAGCCCATCTTCTGGCCCCGCCTCCTAACCGCTTTGGGTTGATGGGGTTGATTGCTCTCAGGTACGAATAATACGACTACTTTGAGCTTCCTACTCAGACGCAAAACGGACGAGGATAGCGAGATGCTCAAAAAGTATTGAGCTGAACGTGAGCCTTAGACCTACCTGGCTAGTGAACAAAGACGGATGATGGCAAGGCGGGCAGGCCGGCCATTCGACAGAGGAAGTCCTGCACATTGATTTTCAGCCACTTACACGGCTCTGCCGCGCAGGACGAGCAGCCTGACGAAAGTGCACAACTGCACAAGCTGTCCAATCGGCAATGCTTCGCAGTCGAGGTTGGGCCGCGACAGGAGGTGTATTTTAGGCACTGACGGGGGAAGCTGTTTCATCTTTTCTTGCTCTTCATCAAATGGCAATTATGGCGAACACCGAAGTCACTGAGTTAGCAGATACAGCCAGCATGGGCATCGCCGACGGCCATTGCACGCGTTGCAGCGAGCCGACCAGCAAGCGCTGCAGCGGCTGCGATGGGGCGCCGAGCCACCCCGACGATGCCGGCACGGTGGTGGCCCAGACGTTCTACTGCCAGGCGACGTGCCAGCGGGCGGATTGGGCCCGCCACAAGACGACCTGCCGGCGACTGCGAGCCCGCAAGGCGCTGCTGCGGGCGGCTCGCGTGCTGCAGGCGGCGTTCTGGCGCATCAGGCAGCAGGCGTATCCGGTGGCGGTCGAGCGTGTCGAGTGTGTCGAGGCCGCGGACGCGGGGGCAGACACGGAAGCGGTCATGGAAGCAGCAGTCGTACACACGGCCTCGGACGCGACGGGGGGGCCGTACGTGCTGTCCGAGGACCGCTTTCAGGGCAGCAAGGCGCTGCGACAGGCGGTGCTCTCGGTTGGGGCCAGCGCCGACGCCATGGTGTGTCTGCACAGGCTGGCCGATGCGCTGTTTTCGGGTGCGTCTGTGGCGGGGGGGGCGGTCTCTGTGGAGCTTCAGCTGACGTTTCAGATCTCTGTGTCGACCCGGAGGAGGTGGCAGTCGTGCTGGCTGTCCGGCAGATGGTGCGTTCGGTCGAGCCGCGGCACGTCTTCCTGGCCGACAAAACAACGGGCGGGGCGCCGACGCACTGGGTCTACCATATCGTCCTGTCGCAGGACAAGACAGCCTGGGCGGTGGACGTCACCGGTGCTCAGTACGGCCTTGCAGACCCGCTGTGGCCGTGGCCGGTCGGTCCAGGCAGCTACCGCCGCCCTGTCGTTGGCTTGAGCGTGCAGGAAGAGCACAGCCTGGGCCACTGCTATCGCATGTGGGCGGCGACGGAGGACAAGTCGGCCAGCAGCGTTGCACTCTTCTCCGGCCTGGGCGAGTGTATCGAGAGGGCATCTGTCGCCTTTGATGGACAGCTCAGTCGCCTGGGGAAGCCGGAGAGTGGCGACGTGTTGCAGGCCGTCTTGGAGAGTCTCGGGGAGGCGGCGAGTCGTGTGAGTGTGGGGAGGGAGACGGGGAAGGGGGGCGTGGAGGTGGACGAAAGAGAGGAAGGAGGTGAAGCGGTGCAAGCAGAGGGAGACGGCAGCAATGACAGCGACAAGGACGAGGACGACGACGGGAAAGACGAGGAGTGCAACAACGCCAACGACGAGGAAGACGACAACGACGACCATACCAACGCCGACGACACCGACACCGACTTCGACACCGCCCGGCTCGACCGCATCGCTGCGCTCGAGACGTCGCTCGACGGAGCGGCGCGCAGTCTGCGTATCGTGGCGACGCCGCTGGCCTGTCTGCGGGACGTCCGCGAGCTGCTCGGGCTGCTGGGAGACGACGCCGACAGGGAGGACGACAATGCCATTGACGGCGACACGGACAGTTTCCTCCTCTCTGCGTACCGACACGCCTTCCGGGTGGCCGTGGCCAACAGCGACGAGGCACGCGCGCGGGTCTTTGCGCAGCGCGCGCACATGCACCGCTCGGCGGCTCGGCCGGCCGACGATCCGCTCTTTGGCCGGACGCGGGCCTGGCGCCAGGGCGTGGCCGCCGTGCCCGGCGATCTGGACGCGGACGCCTTTGAGGCATGGCTGTGGCGGGAGGGTGACTGCCGGGGGGTTCGAGAGGACCGGGAGGTCCGGGAGAGCCGGGAGAGCCGGGAGAGCCGGGAGAGCCGGGAGAGCCGGGTGAGCCGGGATCGTCACCAGGATCTGAGCCGCAGCAAACTGCTGCTGCAGGTGTGACGGCAGTTGGGGCCAGTTGAGACCGGCTGGGACCAGAAACAACGGCTCCCCCCAAAATAGCATTCGATGGAAAACGACCCCCGTTATCACGGGTCCACGTCACCATGGCATTCACAACACGCGAGAGATGTTTCACAATTTTGACAATGTTGCGCCAACCAGCTCTCGGGCAGAAGCAGCTCGTTTGGTGTTTGTCTACTTCTTGTCTGCTCTGCGACCCGACACCCCGGTAAGGCGCCCCCTGAGCCTTGGCCGCCCCATCCGATCCGCCGACTGTCAAAGCCCATCGGACGGAGAACAAAAGTGGCCGATCGTGAAACAGACGACCCACATACGAACTGGCCGCACGACAGCATAAAACGGCTGGGCCGCCGTCCCGATGGGCCATTGATCTCTCTCGGTTCCCCATTGTCTTTTGTGTCGTTCTCTCCAGGCTGGCCTGATACTTTTGTTTCGCTTTCTGGCTCTCGCTGGCTCGTCCTGTCGTTCTCGTTCGTCACTATTGTCGCTTTTGTCGCTTTTGTCGCTTTTGTCGCTTTTGTCGCTTTTGTCGCTTTTGTCGCATTTGTCTTTTTCGTCGCCATGCTCCCCCCCATCGCCCTCGCCGTCCTCGGCCTGCCCATCGTCGCCCAGGCCGCGCTCACTTACGTCGGCGTCGACTGGTCCTCGGTCACGGTCGAGGAGGACGCCGGTCAGACCTACGCCACCACGGACGGCAAGACCGAGGCCATTGAGACGATCCTCGTCGCCGCCGGCGTCAACACGGTCCGCCAGCGCGTCTGGGTCAACCCCTCCGACGACGTGTACGGCCTCGACTACAACGTCGCCCTGGCCCAGCGCGCCGTCGCCGCCGGCCTCGGCGTCTACCTCGACCTGCACTTTAGCGACACCTGGGCCGACCCCGGCGACCAGGCCATTCCGTCGGCTTGGCCCACCGACATTGACGACCTCGCCTGGACGCTGTACAACTACACGCTGTCCGTGTGCGACGCCTTTGCCGCCGCCGACATTGCCCCCTCGATCGTCTCCATTGGCAACGAGATCACCGCCGGCCTGCTCTTCCCCACCGGCGAGCTCTCCGAGAGCCCCTACAACGTGGCCCGCCTGCTGCACTCGGCGTCGGCCGGCATCAAGGACTCGACCCTGACCACCCAGCCCGCCATCATGATCCACCTCGACAACGGCTGGGACTGGGACACCCAAAAGTGGTGGTACACCACCGTCCTGGCCGAGGGCCCGCTCGAGGACTCCGACTATGACATTATGGGCGTCTCGTACTACCCCTTTTACAACTCCGCCGCCACCCTGGCCTCGCTCCAGACCAGCCTGACCAACATGGCCGCCACCTGGGGCAAGGACCTGGTCGTGGCCGAGACCGACTGGCCCACCTCGTGCCCCGACCCGGCCTACAGCTTCCCCAGCGACACGACGAGCATCCCCATTTCGCCCGCCGGCCAGGCCACCTGGATCGAGGACGTGGCCTCCATTGTCAGCGCCGTCAGCGGCGGCGTCGGCCTGTTCTACTGGGAGCCCGCCTGGGTCGACAATGCCAATCTAGGCTCGTCGTGCGAGTACTGCTGCATGTTTGCCACCAGCGGCGAGGCCATGTCGGGACTGGCCGCGTTTGCGAATATTTGAGGTCGAGTCTTGTCTTTATACTTTTGTCTCAATAATGGAGAGGGGGCGTTTTGCGCATTGTGCGATTGTGCAATTGTGCTATTGTGAATGCCGGCTACCAGCCGGAAACCGCCCGGGAATACGATCGCCGCTCCGTTGGCCCACTGTGGATCCGACGTCGGCCCTGTCTCGTTTTTGCATCATGGTCGCCCGATCTGACGAGCTCAACGCGAAGCTCGCCCTTGTCGTTCTGGTCCGCGTAGTCTGGAGTTCTGTGGCCTCGAGCGCCGCCGGTCCTCTTTCACATCCTTTTCACCGCGATCATGGCCGACGACGACGACCCGCCCGAAAAGACCGCCGTCGAGGACGCCGTGCGGGAGGAGCCGGCCGATCTTGGCGTGCTGCTTGGCACTTCCGGCGTGCTCGACGTGCCGTTGCCATTGCCGGATCCACCACCACCACCACAGCCTCCGCGCCGTTTCGCCGTCGCCCGCCGCATCGCCGTCCTCGTGCTGGACCAGTGGCTGCTCTTTGGCCTGGGCGTCGCCTGCGTGCTCGGCTACTTTTTTCCCAGCGTGGCCAAGAGCGGCGGCGTCCTCCGTTCGCAGTACAGCATCCTCTACGGCGCCGTCGCCTACATTTTCCTGCTGTCGGGCCTCTCCATCCCGCGCGCCCAGCTGCTCGTCCACCTGGCCAACTGGCGGCTGCACGTGCTCGTCCAGGGCCTCTCGTTTGTCGTCACGCCCGCCACGCTGACCGCGCTGCTGCGCATCATCCTCGCCGCCGACCGCCGCCGTGTCATTGACCGCGCCGTCGTCGCCGGCTACGTCCTGCTCGGCTGTCTGCCCACCACCATCTCCTCCAACTCCGTCATGACCCGCGCCGCCGGCGGCGACGAGGCCGCCGTGCTCGTCGAGGTCCTCGTCGCCAACCTGCTCGGGCCCTTTATCACCCCCGCCTGGACCGTCGCCCTGCTGCCGGCCGGCCCCGACTTTGACGTCTACCGCGGCCGCGGCACCAGCCTCGCCCCCATGTACGTCCACGTCTTCCGCGAAATCGGCCTGAGCGTGCTGCTGCCGCTCGTCGTCGGCCAGGCCGTCCGCTGGCGCTGGCCCGACCTCGTCGCCACCACCCTGAACCGCTTTTACCTGCTGAAGAAATTCTCGACTGTATGCCTTTTGTTGATTACATGGTGAGTTTTCTTTTTCTTTTTCCTTCTGTTTTTTCCTCTCATTTTCTTTTCTGTTCTCTTCCTGCCTTCTTTTTCTCGTTTTCTCATTTATCGTTTATCATTCCTTCTTTTACGCTCTCCTCCTTTTTTTTTTTTTTTTTTTTTTTTTCTTCTTTTCTCTCTACTCATTTTCCCTTTGTCCTTCTCGCTTTCTTTTCCCACCCCTCCCCCTCTTCCTCTCCCGCACTAACCTCCAGGGCCACCTTCTCCTCCTGCTTCGCCACCGACGCCTTCAAGCTGCTCTCGCCCGGCTGCATCGCCTTTGTCCTGCTTTTCAACGTCGCCCTCTACCTTTTCTGGACCGCCATCGCCTTTACTCTCGCTCGTCCGCCCTGGACGCCTCCTGCCTGGTCTGGCCGCCTGGGCCGCGTCCTCGCCACCAAGGTCGAACCCTGCGAGACCGTTGCCATCTGCTTCTGCGCGCCCGCCAAGACTACTGCCCTTGGCATTCCCCTTCTCAACGCCATGTGGACCAATGTCGATCTCTTACCACGCTCCACTGCCTCTATACCCGTCCTCATGTTCACCACCGAGCAGATCTTTGTCGCCCACTTTGTCGTCCATCTATTTCGCTGGTGGCTGGCTCGCTCCCCTAAACCAGACGCCGAATCGGGGAATATATCAGAGACTTCCTGAGGCGACCATTCTGTGCTTTGATACTCCAGGGAAAGAATTGTAGAACATCTAAATTTTTCGTTATACAGGAGTCCTAATTACGTATTATTTTTGTGGGTGGCCTTACTGAACCACTTCCAACATACCACCTTCCAACGTGACATTCTTCCAACACAACACCCTGTCATGCGTAATGAACATTACCCTGTCGCACATATAAAGGCATCGGAGCCCCTTGCAAACACGAGGGATTATTCGTGATCATAAACATATTCGCTTATTTCTCGAGTAAGTCGAGTGACGCTGGCTTGTAAAATAAGTGCAAAGACCCGGGATGTGCATCAGTTGGCACTCGACACAAAAGGTTTCGAGGCCTGCTACGCTCCCCTTGCCCATGCCACAATTACGGCCCATCAAATCCGAAACGACACGCTGTAAGTTCCCCTTCATTTAGTTTCCCCGATCAAAACCGTCCTTCCCACAATGTCTGCTCCATCGTTCCACGATATGCCATGAATACCAATAATCGCAAGAAAGGGCCTGAAAAGCTGTCGCTTGTGAGCGTTTTTACGGACCCGTTCCTCTTGGACCACCACTCACTTGATATCCTCAGACACTGCCGTTGATCCACGGTGCAATTCGGGACGAGAACTGGCACTCGTGGTATGGGTTGGGCTGAGAAAGCCACTGGTCCTTCGATGTATAGCCGATGATGATTGCTTCATGGACGTCCGCGTCCGGTTGCTGAAATCTGAGGCTGTTGCCTTTGCGGCTCGATGTCTGATCTGATCCCAAACTGTTGGCAAGTTAGCCGATGCTCGGTGTTCACCCCTCAAAGGGAATCTGTTTTTTCTGCAGAGCAATTTGCAGTTTTTTTTGCCGGGTATATTACGGGAGGCTTCTGCCTCCTCTGGGTTTAGACCGCTCCTTGGGGTGAACATACCGGGATCTGCTACTTGTTTTCTCGAGCAGGTGTTGCAACTGGCCATCTGGCGAAGCGTGACAAAAAACGGTGCGGGATCGGATCTCACTGAAGACAGAGAGTCAGTTTGTGGTTCACGCAAATGAAACGCCGATGATGATTTGCTTCATGATTACTTACATCATGTTGCTGAAAACTGAGGCTGACGCAGTTGAGATTTGGCAATCTAAAATATCATGTTTTGGTGTTTTGGTCAGCCGAAGCTGAGTGTGTACTCCCCCCTTAAAAATATTTTTTGTCCTCATTGAAATAATTCTCGGATGGGTTTAGCAATTTTCATGGGTGAGTACACATTTCGTTAGAGGCCTGGGACTGGCGTCTTGTCAGCCCCAGGCCCGGACGCTTCTGAAGAAGCCGTCCCTTTGGTTCAAGAGGGTCACGCCAATGATGAATCTACCAGAGTGTCAGCTTTGGAGCATACAGCTCTCTCAATGACCAACTCAAGTCTGAGGCACAATCATGGAGAGATAGCATGGAGAGGAGGATGCTTACTGGGTGTCACATGAGCTACCTGGGTCAAGTGCTCGGGCAACAACAGATGGCGTCCTGGTGCTCAATATTAGCAGAGCGGAGCAAGTGCTCATTCAAACCTTCAGTGGCATTCGATGTGTCGGACATGTGGGTGGCAAAGGAAAGTGGACGGCCAGTGCTGCAGGAGGAAGAGAAAATGAGACATAGATGAGATAACGCCAGAACACATGGGAAAGGACACCAAGGGAACAGAAAGGAAGAGTGAACTTTGATATGTGGAAGCAGACGATTGTCAGAGAGGTAATGATTTGGAAGAAGAGAGGAAAGAGAGGCAAGCAGAAACAGATGGGAACAGGTCGGAACTTATGCCTTTGGAGATTGGCTTGAGCAAAAAGACATGCTATTGAAATCGGGAAGGAGGAAGCGGACGTTGCTGCTCGATTCTCATAGAGCAGGGAAAGAGGCATCTACTTGGAAGGGTTGAGGCAAGTGCTGTGGACACAGACCACTTGAAATCACACCAGATTCAGATGTCGTGCGGCAACTACAAACTGACGAGAACCGCGGGAAAGAGCATTGTACAACGAATCCGCTGGTTATTTTTTATGAGAGCTACAGAATAGAAGCAGGCAGGCACGATCGCAGCCCGATGGCGACACGGTTGCGGAGGCAAGTGCGGCGGAGTCATGCTTCAACCTCTCAAGGGCAGCAAGAAAGTGCGCGCCGTAACGACACGTGGGTGGAGACAAGGACTGAGCATGTAGCTGTGGCAGCTTGGATATACGGAAGGCGTGGATGAGTTCGGCATAGATCTGGGTGGACAGGAATAGAAATGCTCAATACGGAAACAGCAACATGCTTACGCGGGAAAGAGCGTTTTATTGTGCTCGCTACCACAGCTCCTCTGTATGACATTGGCACCAACGATTATCCATCTCAAATACAGATGGGTGGGCCTCACACATCAAGACAGAAAGAGCAACAGACACGCAGGCATGTGGTCGAGCCATGGGAGATACAGGCTGGTGGATATTATGGACGGAATCGGGCCCGCAGCCCAGAGGAAAGCTGACCCGGCCATGTTGAGCCCACTGGCGTCTCGGCAAGCACGAAGGAGAGACTGGACAAAGAATTTGTCCATCATGGCATGTGCCTGTCTTGGGATACTGGCTTTCGGCTCTTGGAGACTGTCCAATAGGCGCGACAGCGTTCGACATGGCAAGGCACAAGACACAACAACACGACGGTCAATTCGAATGTATCCATTCTA
Organism: Leptographium galeiforme; assembly: GCA_004028395.1. NCBI lineage: Eukaryota > Fungi > Ascomycota > Sordariomycetes > Ophiostomatales > Ophiostomataceae > Leptographium > Leptographium galeiforme. The sequence goes on from RQWE01000026.1 coordinate 8,544, forward strand.
CGAAATCACCAAACGCCAAACCTATGCAGTAGCACAATGCAGCTGTCCTCAGACGCCTCCAAATGCCAATCTTTTGCGATTACACCACCACGCCAGCCCACGCCCGCTCGACCGTCCGACCACCCATGCCGGGCACGCTGCGCAGCTCTGCCAGCGAGCCAATGCGCCGCCCCGACCCCAGTGCTGCCGGGCTCATCTGCTCGGCAGCCTCGTCGCCCTCGTCGCCCTCCAGATACGCCACCAGGTCGCGCGCCTTCTTCGCGCCGACGCCAGCCAGACTGCGGATGCGGGCCACGTCGCGCGAGTTGACAACATCGAGCAAGTGCTGCTTCCGTGGCGTCAGTGGCGCCTCATCATCGGCATCGTCTCCGGGAGTTCGTATCGCAGAGACGTGGTCTTTCTTGCGCCGTCCAGCACCGCCGGCTCCCCGCGGCCGTCCGAGACCACTTCGGCGCTTTGCGGCCAACGGCCGCTCCATAAATGTGCCATCGTCACCCTCTGCGTCCGCATCCGCGTCCGCGTCGGCCTCGTGGTAGTACTCGCTGTGGTCGCTCGTTCCCGGGCTGTCGCCACAACGCGATAGCCGCTTTCGCAGCACGGCGCCGCTCTTCCGCGGAGTCAAACACATGGAGCCGTCGCTCGCACCCGACCGGATAGCCATCTTGGCCCGAAGCTTCTCCACCTTGCCCAGCAGCTTTGCCTGTCCTGGGAAGAACGGCAGAGCGTGCTCGTAGCACCGCAGCGTCGCCGCATCGTCACCCGCTTCCCGGTGCTGCCGTGCTAGCAGCAGGTACCGCAGGCCCTCGCTGCGCGCATCGCCGTCACGCGTGCTGCTGTCGATGCGCCGTTCCAAAGCGTCTAGCCTGCGCTTCACCGACTCGTCGTCGTCGGCGTGTTGCTGCACTTCCTGGGCTTCTAGTGCCTTTTTCTGCTCGACGGCCTGCGTCTTCAGTTCCTGCGTCTGGGCTTCCTCTCGTGCCCGCGCAGCCAGGGCCTCTGCCACCTTACGCTCAACGATTTTTTCGATATCCTCGGCTGAAATGGCCGGAGCCGCTGGGGCGCATGCTGGAGCTGGTGCTGGCGCTGGCGCTGATGCAGCGTGTAGTAGCGCTGCCTTGGATGCATGGACTGTTGGCCGCGCCAGCTTCGACGGCCGCTGATCGGCGGCGTCGGCGGTCCGCTTGTTGCTGCTGCCGCTGGACTGCCGCGCGGAGGATGCTGTCGGTGCCGGCTTCGCGGTGGCACGGTCGGTGTAGACAGAAAAGGCCTTGACCGGCTTGTCAGCCGTAGCCTTGGCGGCGGCAGCGGTGCCGGTCTGGATGTTGTGGGTGTTGCTGGTCAGTGCACGGAGGGGCTGACGAGCGAGGCCGGTAGCGGACGGCGGAGCGGAAAGGGATGAGGCGGAGCCGGACGTGGAGAGGCTGCACAGGGAGCGGGGCGGCTGCTGCTTGAAGACGACTTCGTTTTCGATCTCGCGAACCTCGATGCGCTTGGCGCGTGAGCTGACGTTGAGGCTGCTGAGGGTGTCGAGATGATAGCTGCGCAGGGGGGCGAGGTTGAGGATCATGAGGGTGATGCCGTTGTTTTGGCCGAGCGACAGGATGCGGGTCATCTTGGACTCGCGGTAGGGGATGCGCTTCTCGCCACGGCCAATGGCGTCGACGCACTGGCTGAGAACAAAGAGGCTCTTGTTGATGGCGGCGGACTCGACCAGGCGCTGCCGGTCGTTGTCGGTACGGCGGTTGTCTTCGGAGCCGGCCAGGTCAATGGCCGAGGCGGTGCTCTCGCGTACGGTCATGACGGTGGTGCCGTCCGCCGCAAAAGTTGTCTGGGTCAGTTTGACGCGCAGGATCGCGTGGCTCCGGCTGCTGTGGGCGTTGAGCTTGGTGGCCGCCGTGACGCGGTTCTGGTTCGCGGCGATGTACAGGCGCTCAAAGTCACGCAGGTCCGCGCAGGCCTGCTCCGACAGGCCGACGACAAAGGTGCGGTTGTCCTTTTCACGCAGCGGAAGTCCCGATGGTGTCCGCTTCTCGGGCGGCTCCAACAGGTCGTACACCTTGTCGTTGTATATCTCGTAGTACGACAGCGCCACGGATACCATGGTCGCGCCGGCCGCGTCCTTGGTGATCTTCTTGCCGCGCCGGAAGACGTGGCTGAGAAGTCGTGGGATCATGCCGCGGTCGGCCAGCTTCATGCCGCCACGCATCGTGTGCGTCTTGCCCGTGCCCGTGACGCCATACGCGAAGAGGGTCAGGTCGAGGCCCTGGAAGAGTGCCTTGACATGGGGAGCGACTGGGAGGTTAGAGACAGGAAAAAGAGAGAAGGGAAGAGAGTCAAGAAGCCCCAAGAAAGTCACAGGAGAATGGACGCAAGGACGTAAGAATCACCTTCCGCGTTAAACAGCTCCTCCTGCGTCGTCGGCCGGTCGTACACCCCGTTGAAGGCAAAGGAAAACTCCTCCGCCTCGTTCTTGGGGCTCGGGATCCGGACCACGTTGGCTGGGCCGCCCGTCTCGCTGGCGTCGGCTCGCACAATAATGTCCTTTTCGAGCTCTCGTGGCAACAGAGGCCGGATTCTGGCCACGACGCGTACCGACATGGTCAAGTTCCCCCGGGGAAGGAGCGAGAGACACACGGGACAAAGAAGAGGCAGGCAGGCGGGCGTGGAGGGCAGGCGTTCGATGGGAAAGAGCTGTCGACGTCTATGGACGAGACCAATCGGACCACGACGCGCTGGAGGTTGCTGAGGACCGTACGACGCAAGTACGAGTAATCGTAATCATAATAGCAGAGCTTGCTAAAGACAGGGACTGCTCTTCTCCTCTCCCCCCCTGTTCGACACGCTGCTACACGGCCTACCCGCATGGCTGTAGCGCGTTGTTTAGGCGGGTCTGCGTTGCCAGCAGCAACAACGCAGCATGGGTGGTGCGCCGCCCGATTTCGGCCTAGCGCTTCTCTGCTTCAATTCGAAAGTTTCCGAATTGAACAATTCACTTTTTCGTGGTCTTGCTGTCGCAGAAGCTCAGCGCGGCCGTCCATCTCCCCAGCATGCGACCCTCCACTGTGCGGACACCGGCAGCACGGCCGGGGCGACTGTGGAACCAGTCGGCCCCGCGGTATGTCTGCCGGCAATGCATCATCTCGACGACGTCGACTTTCGGCAGCCGAGGCATCAAGATCAGCGCGGCACCGGCAACCGAGTTTCCGCCGGCCGGCGGCAGCGACGCATTCGGGGCTACGGGCGCAGACAGTGTGCGGGATGAGGCAGGTGCGTGGGAGAGAATAGGAGGAGGGGGGGAGAGAATTCGATCTTGGGACACCGAATGGAACGACTAACCGAATAGATGCCCGATTCGAGGTCCTCGGCTCACCATACTCGCTCTTGTCCGTCAGCCTGTCGGCGTCACAGAAGCTGTACACACGACGCGGAACCCTCGTGTCTGTGGCCGGCCAGGTGGAGAATGTTGGTCCCTCTTGTTTCCTCATCTCCGCGCCCGACTGTCCCGTTTCTCCCGCATGACCACCAAGCTTACTCTCGCCCTCCCTCCAGGCCCAGTCCACCCTGTCGATCCTCGCGCCCCTCCGCCGCAGCGTGCTCGGCGTCCCGTTTTTGTACCAGCGCATCACCTCGACCACGCCGCTGACCCTCCTCATCGGCACCCGCGCCACGTCCACGACGCTCTTCACCCTCCGCCTCGACGGCACTACTGATTGGGTCGTCGCCCAGCGCGGCGCGCTGCTCGCCTGGACCGGCCACACCCTGTCCGTCACGCCCCGCCGCCAGACCTACGGCAGCACCGGTCTCGGCCTCGGCCTGGCCAACTGGGGCAGCTCCTTCTTGACGGGCCGCGGCCTCGCCGCCCTCTCCGCTCCCGGCTACATCTACCCCGTCACCCTGGCCGCTGGCGAGGAGCTGGCCGTGCACCCGAGCCACGTCGTCGCCTACGCCGTCGGCCGCACGGCGCCGCGACCCTTCCGTCTGGGTGAGGGCGGCGCCTCCAAGTCAGCCTCTGCCGCCGTGGCCAGTGTGGCCAGCGCCGCCAGCACCACTGCCGCCGGCGTTTCGGCCGCAGCAGGTCGCCTCGCCGGCCGCCTCCATCTGCAGACACCTGCTGTGCCGGCCGTGCCTGACTCGGTGGCCGGCCTCTGGAAAACGGTCCGCGAGTCGGCCGTCTTCAAGTTCGCCGCCCGCGCCCTCTTTTCCGCCCGCACCCTCCTGCGCCAGACGATCTGGGGCGACGGGCTGATGGTGCACGTGCGCGGCCCCACGACACTGCTGCTGTCGAGCCGCGCCGTGCGCGTGGCCGACGTCCTGTCGCGCGACGAGGTCAACGAGATCGCCGACACCGAGGCGGGCGTCGTGCCCGCCGCCATTGAGCGCGTCACCAGTCCCGCCGCGGACCAGACAGTGGACCAGGCGGCGACTCTCGACGTCTCGACCAAGCGCCAGGACGCCAAGGCCGAGTTCACCGATGCCAAGGACCTCAAGGAGTTTGTGCGGTGAGCGGGAGCTGCTTGTATGATAGCAAAAAGAGTACGAGTACGAGTACATAGACAGGGCAACGTCCCTCAATGCTTTCTTGTTCTATGGCGAATGGTTGGAGGGCCCCCGATGCCAGGGCTGTCGTCTTGGCACTACAAGTACGAGTAAAGCAAATGCTTCCACAGTTTTGGCACACTGTGGGGCTCGATCTGCTCGTCATTCGCGCGTCAAGTGCTCCATCTGCTGCAGAATGACTCTCTAAATAATACGAGTAGGCGGTCAAGGCCTCCATGGCTTGACGTTTGGACCGTACTACCCTCGGGGCACAATTGGAACGACGGTGCACGACACGTGTCTGAGGGGTATGATCTTGCTCTCCAGCAACAAAAGTGACGGCTGAGCGGTTTGGTCTGCTCGATGGCTACGATTCTCGGTTTGTTAAAAAAAACAAAGCTGGGCAGAATTATCCCCGCTGGTCAGAACTAGCGCGGTCAACTAGGCCAGCGTTTACAGGTGAAGGACAGAGTGAGACTCGCACTCTGTTGGCGGCCAACAAAAAGAAAAGAGACTGTAGGATTATTGTCTGCGCCAAGGCAAGGGGCTCGTCACAGGAGCAGGCGCCTTGAGTTCTGCTTGCGCCTCTTCATTTCGCTCGTCGCGATGCTTCGCTGCTCCCTACCCGTGAGCTACCCGACAGGGCAATCGGCCACCCTTGCCTGCTTGTCGTTGCCGTGTTTGACCCGTCGCAAGGCTCGGCCACGGCAGCTGAAGGTGGCCCGGCCGCGCTTCGACGCCAGCTCGTAAGATCGAATTCCATGTCCCACATTTCGATGCGCGTCTGCGATTTGATTAATTATTTTTCTACTCGCCTTTCTTCTTTTTTTCTCTTTTTTTCTTCCTTTTTTTTTCTCTTCCTCCCTTTCTTTTCAAACCGTCTATTTTACTCGGCCTTGTTTCTTTCAACCGCATCCACACCGCGCACGACGGAAACAGGCTGCAGCAAGACAAAAGTAGATAGGGTCGTTCAGCCACGAGGCCTTGCCTTTTCACCCATCCACAGGCCTTCCTTTGTAGGCGGACTTCTTCTTTCTTTTCTTTCTTCACGCACCCCCCAGTTCCAACCCCGCTTTAGGCCAAGTCGCGTCCGACCTGTTTTTTTTCCTCTGCACTTGCCTACCTTCCTTCCTTCTCAGTTCTTTGACCTTTCGGCTCGCCATCTCCACCATCGCTTTTCTCTAAACGCCCCGTCTCTTTCGCCATTCCGTCTCTCCCCTCAAAAGCAATCGGCACTAGAACCCAACAACGCGGCTGCTCCCTGCGGTGCAATTTCCCTTTCTCTCTTTCTTCTCAGTTGACCTTGTGCCTTGGTCGGTCTTGCTCTTTTTCAGTCTTGTGTTCGGCGGTGCTTGCACAGCACAAAGCCATATATAACAGCCGTCGCCATGCCGCCCCGAGGAAGACCTCCCGGACGCAAGTCTCTCAACAACCGCCAGCAAGCCAGCAAAGCCAAAGTGCAAAACACACCGAAAAAACGAGGACGCACACCGCGCAAAGCTACAGCCGACACACCCTCGATTGAAGGAGGATCCGCCGCCGACCCAGAAATCCGCGTGGCCAGCTCTGCAGATATGTCGCAAGTGGTAAGCAGCCTTTGCACGGACGGCCCGTTTCGCTTGCTAACAAGGCAGGAAAACACGATGGGCACCGCCAGCCGGACTGACGAGGCGCCCGACAGTCGTGGCTCCTCGCCCGGGGACGAGACGACATCCATGATCAGCACGGCGTCGACGACCGACGCCGTGGAAGTCGCGTCGACAGCTCCGGCCGTCGTCGATATCGATGTGCCAACACCGTCACGACCGGTGACGAGCAACGGGCGCGCGTCGGCGGCTGGACCGCGGACCAGTCTGAGCAACGGCGTGAGTCAGACCAACGGGACGCTGCGGGCGCGGGGCCGCGAGGCGAAGCAGCGCAGCAGTCTGGGGTACGCGACGCCGGGCATTGACCTGGATGCAATCAGCTACCGGCAGCTGGACGAGGATGTGAGCGCGTACTCGGTGGACCTGGACTTTTGTGAGTCACAGCTGGCGCTGCCGGACCTGACGCCGCAGGAGATGCGGACGCTGCAGCTGCGGCAGCTGGATCTGGGCCACCAGATCCGGTACTGCCAGCACCGGCGGGAGGTGTTGGAGGCACAGCGGATGCTGCGGGGGGGACGGCCGCTGGGGCGGCTGCCTGGCGGAACGCGGTCGGTCTCTTCTGCGCTCCCCAAACGCCCCCTGTCCGTTGCGGCGCTGCTGGACGGCGCGGCTCCCAAGAAGCGGGCGCGGGCGACGTCTGAGGCGAGCGCACAGGACACGATCAGCGTGCATAGCAGCGCCAGCAGCGCCGACGCCACAGAGGGCGTGGACGGGCCGTCGATGGCATCGCTGACGCTGGGCGAGGCGGACGACACGGAGGCGACGTACTCCCTGCAGCGACTAGGCTACTGGAAGTGCCGTCTCTGCACGTCGGAAAAGTATCTGATGGCTGGGGCGGGACGGCAGCCGAGCGCGCCGTCCAAGTGGCCGCTCAAGGACATGGGCAAGCTCATGTCGCACTACTTTGACATGCACACGGAGCACGAGCCGGACGAGCGGTGCGCGGAGCTGGGCGACGCGCTGGACCGGAACCGCGGTCCGTTTGAGTACTGGCTGCGCAAATCGCGGGCGCAGCGTATCACGGACCACACGATTATCGACAAGGTGGTGCAGGAGCTGCAGGCCGGCCGTGTGCCCAAGACGCTGCGGGACCTCTGCCGGGCGGCGGCGGCGTTTCCGGGGGCGTGAGCGCGTGAGCGCGTGAGCGCGTGGGTGTTGCGTCGTTTGCCACTTTGGACAGGGTTCGTTTCGTTTACCGTTTGTCTTTTGACGGTTTGCTTGCTTTCGGACGATTCTCTGCATATTGGGAGCGTAGGCAGTCTATGGATGGTTCTAGACGATGGACAATGGGCGATGGGCGATGTACAAGAAGACCATGCATATGGCATATGGGATAGCTGTCTCGGTAAGACGAGTTGCAAGAAATGAGGAAATTTTCCACTGTTGATTGTGTTGATTGTGATGATTGCGTGCTGCGTGATTCTCCCAATGCGGAAGGCAGCTGTGGTGGACGCACGTTGCCCTGACGGGCAGCTGGTGGTAACAGACCCCTCTCTGCCCCCCGCTAATGCGCCCGATCGACGGCTAATCTAAATGTATGGCAGGCGCCGCCCAAGCTCATGCCTAATTTGGCCAAGATCGTTCGGCCAAGCGGTATCGCACCTATCAAAGCCGGGCAGGTGGCCCTGTAGTCGTATCTTTGGGCTTTACTCCGTACGTCGTGTTCTGTTCTTCTTCTCCCGACGTCACCTCCGAAGAGGACGCTGGGTGCTGCGCCCCCCCCCCCAGCGATCGGCACGACGGCGCAAGGTGACCCTGGCATGGCCGCTGATTATTGGTATTTGTGCTACGGCCCTCTTGCTCTTTTGAGAAGGCGGTTGGGGAAGGCCGGAAGCGATGGGATCCAACAGGAGTCAACACGAGCCGATGATGGCATGGGTAGACAACCGGGGGTAGCCGTGATTCCGACGATATAAGAGCTCGCCGGGGCGTCGCTTTTTGTGTTTGGCGTTGGATCGTGCATCCCCCAGCTGATCTTGTGCCATTGTCTACCTCTTCTTGACGACCTTGGACCTCGCTCGCTTTTGACTTTTCACCATGGTGCGCACTCTTGTTGTCGCGGCCCTCTTGGCTATCGCGGCGCCATTGGACGTGTACGCCACGGTCCTGAGCAGCATCGACGCGGCTCCGGCCGGTTGGGCGGTGGCCACGTCGGAGGTGGAGGCCCGCTCGTCCACGACGCACGTCTTTTCGCTGGCGCTGGCCCTGCAAAATGCCGACCAGCTAGCGACGCACCTCACGGCCGTGTCGACGCCCGGCGGTGCCGACTACGGCGCCCACCTCGACGACGCCGCCGTGGCGGCCACGTACGGGCCCTCGGACGCTGCCGTGGCGGCCGTGAAGGCCTGGCTCGACGCCAGCGACGCCGTCGAGGCGTACCAGGTGAATGGCGGCTTTGTCGACATTGCCACCACGGTCGCCGGCGCCAACGACCTCTTCAACGCGTCCTACCAGTACTACACGCACGTGTCGGACGCCTCCACGACCAAGCTGCGCACGCTCGCCTATGCCGTGCCCGACGACATCGCCGCCCACGTCGCGCTCGTCGACCCGGGCAACTACTTTGGCAGCGTGCGGGCGTTTGCGCCTCTCGTGCCTTCGGTCACGCGCAGGGCAGCCGGGCGGCACGGCGGCGGCGGCACCTCGGTTTCTGTCGACGCCTCGTGCCAGACCTCCATCACGCCCTCCTGCCTCAAGCAGATGTACAACGTCGGCAGCTACACGCCCGACGCGACCTCTGGGTCCCGCATCGGCTTCGGCAGCTTCCTCAACGAGTCCGCCCAGTACGCCGACACGTTCCAGTTTGAGGAGCTGAACGGCATTCCCTCCCAGAACTTTTCCGTGGTGCTCATCGCCGGCGGCACCAACGACCAGAACAAGACCACCGCGTCCGTTGGCGAGGCCGACCTCGACGTCCAGAACATTATCGGCATCGCCCACCCGCTGCCGGTGACCGAGTTCATCGCCGGTGGCTCTCCGCCGTTTGTTGCCAACATTGACCAGCCGACGGCCGCCGACAACTTCAACGAGCCGTACGTGCCGTATTTCCGCTACCTGCTGTCCCTGTCCAGCAGCGACTTGCCCCAGGTCATCTCCAACTCTTATGGTGACGAGGAGGATGTAAGCGCCCTCCCTTCCTTGGCCCCTTTTCTACTCGTCTCAACTGCTCTCTGACAAATCCCCCACAGTCTGTCCCTTACAACTACGCTGCCTACACCTGCGACCTCGTCGGCCTGCTCGGCCTCCGCGGTACCACCGTTCTGCACTCGTCAGGTGATCTCGGTGTTGGTGCCGGCTGCCTGGCCCCCGACTACACCACGGTCGAGTTCAACGCCATCTTCCCGGCCACGTGCCCCTTTCTGACGTCCGTGGGCGGCACCGTTGACGTGACCCCGGAGATCGCCTGGAAGGGCAGCTCCGGCGGGTTCAGCAAGTACTTTCCGCGTCCGGCCTACCAGGACAAGGCGGTGAAAACGTACATTCGCAACTACGTCAATGCCAGCACGGTTGAGTACTATGCACAGTACACGGACTGGTCCGGCCGCGGCTTCCCCGACGTGGCCGCCCACAGCGTCTCGCCCGACTACCAGGTCGTCTACGACGGCGCGCTCGCTGCTTCGGGCGGCACCAGCGCGGCCGCGCCGGTGTGGGCGGGCATCGTGGGTCTGCTCAACGATGCCCGGCTGCGCAACGGCCAGTCGACGTTGGGCTGGCTGAACCCGCTCATCTACAAGTACGGCACGAGCGTGCTCAACGACATCACGGGCGGCTACTCCATTGGCTGCAACGGCTATGATACACAGAGCGGCGCCGCCGAGCCTGCCGGCTCCGGCATCGTGCCAGGCGCGTACTGGAATGCGACGGTCGGCTGGGACCCTGTGACGGGGTATGGAACGCCCAACTTTGAGGAGCTGCTGAAGCTGGTGACGAGATGGTAGGGAAGAGGTATGATACATGGTCTATTGCACATCATTTCCGCGGCTCCTCGTCGTCGGTGACGGTCTCATCTCCCTCTTCCACCTCCTCTACTTGGAAGAGGGTCTCTTGGGCTGTGTTTGTTAGAAGGAGGTTAAAAAAAAGATGGGGTAACCAAAAGGGAAAATAAAAACGTACCACTCCACAACTCTGCATACAGGCTGGCACGGTCAATCAGCTCGCGATGCGTGCCCATCTCGGCGACGGCGCCGTCCTTGAGCACGATAATCAGGTCGGCGTCGTAAATGGTGCGCAGGCGGTGGGCGACAAAGAGGCTGGTGCGGGACTTTTCGCGCAGGATGCTGTTGATGTTGGCCATCAGGGCGGCCTCGGTGTGGGTGTCGAGGGCGCTGGTGGCCTCGTCGAAGAAGAGCAGCGGCGGGTCCTTGAGCAGCAGGCGGGCGACGGCAAGGCGCTGCTTCTCGCCGCCGCTGATCATGAGGCCGCGCTCGCCGACCTTGGTCTCGTAGCCGTCGGGCCAGCTGGTGACAATGTCGTGGACCTGGGCGCGGCGGGCGGCGGCGGCGACCTCGTCGGGGGTGGCGTCGAGGCGGCCGTAGGCAATGTTGTGGCGGACGGTGTCGTTGAAGAGGGCCGTGTCCTGGGGCACGACGCCGATGCTGCGGCGCAGGGAGTCGAGGGTCACGTGACGGATATCCTGGTCGTCGATGAGGATGCGGCCGCTGTCGACGTCGTAGGAGCGGTAGAGGAGGCGCAGCAGGGTGGACTTGCCGCAGCCGCTGGGGCCGACGATGGCGACCTTTTTGCCGGCGGGGATGGTGAGGGAGAGGTCGCGCAGGATGGGGCGGTCGGGGCGGTAGGCAAAGGTCACGTGATCGAAGCGAATGGCGCCGCCGGCGTCGAGGCGGAGGGGGCGGGCGTCGGGGGCGTCGTGGACGCGGACGTTGACGCGCTGCAGGTTGAAGAGGGTCTCCATGTCGAGCAGGGACTGGCGCAGCTCGCGGTAGACGCTGCCGAGAAAGTTGAGGGGGACGGAGAGCTGGAAGACGAGCTGGTTGATCATGACGAGGTCGCCGACGGTGAGGCTGCCGGCGGCGATGCCCTGGGTGCCGAGGTACATCATGGCGGTGAGGGCGGAGGAGAAGATGAGGTTCTGGCCGCTGTTGAGAAAGGCGAGCGAGGTGGCGACGCGGATGGAGCTCTTTTCGTACTGGTGCAGGGCGGCGTCGTAGCGGGCGACCTCGTAGGGCTCGTTGTTAAAGTACTTTACGCTCTCGTAGTTGATGAGCGAGTCGACGGCGACGGTGGAGGCGCGGTTGTCGGCGGCGTTGGCCTGGCGGCGGAAGCGGGTGCGCCAGGCGGTGGTGGTGATGGTGAAGCCGGTGTAGGCGGCCATGGTGGCGAGGGTGATGGCGGCGAACTGGCCGCCGTACTGGTAGGTGAGGATGGCGCAGACCATGCCGATCTCGAGCACGGTGGGCAGGATGTGGAAGACCATGCTGGTCAGCAGGAAGCTGATGCCCTTGGTGCCGCGGTCAATGGCGCGCGTGAGGCCGCCGGTCTGCTTGGCCAGGTGGAAGCCGAGGTCGAGGCGCAGCAGGTGGTCAAAGACGTTGCGGGCGACCTGGCGGATGGCCTTTTGGGCGACGGAGGCGAAGACGGCGTTGCGCACCTCCTGCAGCACGGTGGCGCCGATGCGCGTGGCCCCGTACGCCAGCACCATGCTGCCGGCCACGGCGGCCACGGAGCCGCCGGCCAGCGTGGCCACGTCGACGTTCATCGTGTCGACGATGCTCTTGAAGTAAAAGGGCACCTGCACGTTGAGCACCTTGGCGCCCACCAGCAGCGCCACCGCCAGGCTCACGCGCAGCTTCGTGTCCAGGCTGCCCGGGCCCTGCGGCGGCCACAGGTACCGCGACATTTCCCGCATAATGGCCCAGTCCGCCTTGCGCTGCTGCTGCGCCGTCTTGTCCGGCGGCGCCAGGGGGTCGCTAGCTGCCGGGTTGGCCGCCGGTTTGGCCGCCGGTTTAGCTACCGGTTTGGCTACCGGTTTGGCGACTGGTTGAGCCGTCTGGTCCGCCGTCCTCCGCATCGCCGTAGTCGAGAAAATGGACGCCCACAGCACCCGCCCGCCCGGACTCGTCCGCGGATGCGCCAGCCGCAGCGGCCCGTACACACACCCCCGCCCCTGCAGCGGCCGCCGCCCGAGCGACACCGCCCCCGGCAACCCGCGCACAATCATGGCCAGCAGCGGTCGTGTGTGGTCATGCGCATGTCGCGTGTCGATTCGTGTCAGAGTGGCAGCCGAGCGAAAGCCGAACAAGAGTCGAGCAGGAAGTTCAAGAGTCCAGCAGCAGTCTAGCAAGAGTCCAGCAAGAGTCCAACAGCAGGCCGTAAAAGAGAAAAAAAAAAATAAAGGGAGCGCGGAGCACGGCAGCCGTGCCAGTCTTGTCTCGTGGGGATGTCGGTCGCGGCGCGGTCGGACATTCACCATTGGACGCTGCTCTTGTCGAGCTCTCTAGCGTCATGATGCAATGTGCCTTGGCAATGCCGAGCGTGGCCGCGGCACGTGACGTCTTTTGGTCTGTCCACTCATGATCCACAGTGTCTGGCAGCCAGACAGTGGTCCACTTGCCAATTCAAGGCCGGCGAGCGAGCCTTTTCACGGCCATGTGGAAATAGAAAAAGGCAGACATCGATCGGGTCGGTGCGGCAGCCTGCGTCGCTTTTGCGTATCTCTCCATTTGTGGCGGTGAGCGGAGCCGGTCCGGTGAACAGAGGCCGGGCCGGCCAAGCCTGGGTTCGGGGAGAGTGGCCTGAGCCAGCGCGGCCCCCACCAGCGAGCGCTACGACGTACGGGTAGAAATAAGACGTTTGAAGCTGTTGCCGTTGTCGCGAGACGTCTTTCTTGATTTTCTTGATTTTCTTTTGCTCTTTTTCTTTTGCTCTTTTTTCTTTTGCTCTCTCTCATTTCTTTCTTTCCTCTTCCGACACCACACTCACCATGGTGCTGCCGGTCCCCAACCCGACCAAGTCCTACTGGATCGAGGAGGCGGCGTCGCCGCTGCGCAACCACCAGTCGGCGACGACGCTGCCGCCGCAGACGGACGTGGTGATTATCGGCAGCGGCTGCACCGGCGCCTCGGCGGCGTACTGGCTGCACCGCCACGCGGCCGCGGCCGGCAGCGCGCCGCCGCACATGGTCATGCTCGAGGCGGCCGACGTGTGCGGCGCGGCGACCGGACGCAACGGCGGCCAGCTGCGGCCGCACGCCTACTCGGCATACCCAAAGTGGTCGTCCCAGTGCGGACCCGACGGCGCCCTGGCCCTGATCCAGCACGAAATGGCCCACCTCGACGCCTTCCGCGCCCTGGCCGCCGCCGAGGGCATCGCCGACGAGGTCTGTCTGCGCTTCGGCAACACCTTTGACGCCGCCATGACGCCCGAGGCCTGGCGACGGCTGCGCGCCGCCTACGATGCCTTTGTGCGCGACCACGGCCCCGACGCCCCCATCATCCGCGACTGCCGCCTCATCGAGGACCCCGCCGAGGCCGAGGCCTTTACCCAGATGCGCGGCTGCATCGGCGCCATTGTCCACGAGGCCGGCCAGGTGTAGGTTTTTTTTTTTTCTGGCTTTTTGGCTTCTGGACACCCAATTTGAACATTACACTCACAAACAGATGGCCGTACAAGTTTGTGCACGCGCTCCTGCGCATCCTGCTCGACACCGGCACCCTGCAGCTGCACGCACAGACACCCGTCTCCGCCGTCTCGGAACGCGACGCCGACGGCCGCATCACCGTGACCACGTCGCGCGGCGTCATTCGCGCCCGGACCGTGTTCCACGCGACAGTGCGTTTTTCACGCGGGGTCCCCCCCCTGTAAATGATGACTAAGCTGACATCACCCTCCCTCCCCAGAACCGCTGGGCGTCCACGCTGCTGCCCGAAATGAACAAGCTGATTGGCCCGAGCCTCTGCACCGTGGCTGCTGTGCGCGCGCCCGCCGGCTTTGTCCGCAACACCGGCGCCCAGCACTGGGACGACACGGTCAACAACTACCACAACCAGCTGCCGCCGCCGTACAATGTGATTGCCGTCGGCGGCGCCAAGGCCGTGCTCGCCCACGTGCCCGAGCTCTGGCTGCGCAGCGACCGCGCCGACACGCAGCTGCCGGGCGTGGCCGACTACTTTTCGACCTGGGTGGCACGTGACTTTGTCGGCCTGCCCGAGTCCGACGTGTCCGCAGAACCCTTTGGCCGCGCCGTCGACGACGGCGGCGTGTGGACCGGCGTCGAGTCGGCCAGCCTCGACGGCTTCCCGTTTGTCGGCGCCGTGCCCAGCCGCCCGGGCCACTTTGTCGCCGCCGGCTTCCACGGCCACGGCATGCCGCGCATCCTCCTCTCGGCCGCCCACGTCGCGCCGCTGCTGCTGGCCGACCTCGGCATCGCCGCCACGATCCCCGCCACGATCGAGGACTGCCCGCCGCTGCCCGCCGCCTACGTCGTCTCGGCCGAGCGGCTGCAGCGTCTACACAACGTCGACCCCGACGCCGACTACCGCGCCGACGTGGCCGCCCACCTGGCGAGTGCCAAGAAGCCCTTTTGCCAGGACTGGGCGCCACCGGCTCCGTAGATCCTTTTCTTGTTTGCTTCGTTTAGCAGGCTCCATCCCGAGAGCCCCAAAGTGATTAGCGTCGTTGAGTATCAAAAAGAAGCCACCAAAATCGTGTTCCAAACCCAACAGCCCGTGTTCCCCCTCCCTTCAAAAAGAACCGGTCCCTTAAATTCCACCCACCGGTCCGGCCAGTGTTTCCGTTGACTCCATAGTATCCCGCCATCGATCCCTTGGCTCCTGTCCTTTGCCCCCCCCCCCCCCCCCGTTCCCCTACCGTCGTTCGTCGACACGCCACCCTGATCGCAGCACCCGCCGGCTACTCGGACTGGCCAGGCTGCTGGTGCCGCTGCTGCTGACCCCGTAGCCGTCGAGCGGTGCCGGCGGGGTCGGCGGGGTCGGCGGGGTGGGCATGGCGGGCTCGAGGCCATCGAGCCGGCCGAGGCTGCGCAGAATCTGCTCGGCGGCGACGCGCTCGCGCGTCAGGCCGTGCTGCTGCTGCTGCTGCTGCTGGTGCGACCGTGGCCGCTGGGTCTCGCGCAGCGCGCTGGGGTGGGCCTGGATGATGGAGGCGCTGTGGTGGGCCTCCCAGTCGTCGTAGTCGTGGCCGTGGTTCTGGGCCTGCAGCCGCTGCTGCTGCTGCTCGGCCCAGATCGTCGAGGCCACCGACGCCGACAGGGCCGCCTGCGTCTGCATGGTCTGCATGGTCTGCATGGTCTGCATGGTCTGCATGGTCTGCATGCTCTGCATGGTCTGCATGGCCTGGGCGGCCGCCGCCTGCGAGGCCAGGCCGCCGCTGCGCTGGTAGATGGGCCCCGAGATCGTGCTGCCGGCCCCCTCGCCGAAGCCGACCAGGCTGGCCGCGCCGTCGTCGTAGTCGTCGTCGTCCATCAGGTCGTCGTCATCGACGTCGTCGTCGTCGTCCCGACCGCCCTCGCGATCGCCGTCGTCGTCGCCCATGGGACTGCGTCCGTCATCGTCCGCGTTGCTGTCATCGTCCATGCCCTCGTCCTTGTCGTCGTCCGTCGTGCCGCGCGTCGGCCCGCTCACCACGCTGTTGGTCGTGCTGGCCGTCGCGCTGGCCGTGCCGACCGTGCTCATCTTGGTAATCGCCACCGGCTGGCCGTGTGCATCGAAAAAGGCCGGCGTCAGCGGGCCGGGCACCGCCGCGAGCGCAAACACGCCTGGCAGCCCCCCTCCCCCTCCCCCTCCTCCTCCTCCTCCTCCTCCTCCTCCTCCTCCACCGCTCCCTCCAGCACTTCGTCTGCCACCCCGCGCCCGCAGCGTCGACACCGTGGACAGGCCCGTCATGCGCGAAATCCGGTCGGCCCGCTCGGCCTCCAGGCTGCTGTCCGATCCGTGGTAGTGGGACTCGCGCGGGCCGCCGTTGCTGCCGAAGCCGCCAAAGGCTCCGTGTCCGCCGCCGTGGCCGCCGTGGCCGCCGTAGACACCCCGCTGGCCGTCCTTGATGGCCGTCGTCGACAGCGCCGACAGCGACGTGGTCGTGCTCGTGGGCGTGCCCGGCATCTCGGACGGCGTGTCCGGCTCCGACGACGGCGGCGGCACGTTGATCAGCATCGGCTGCGTCATGGCCGTGGATGGGCTTGCTTGTGTTGGTTTGGTTTGGTTTGTGTGTACTTGGTTTGTTTGGTTTCGATTTCCTCGGTTCCGTATCGTAGTTTCTAGATTTCTCAATGTTTCTGCGTTTGCAATCTCCCGTCTTCGCGTCCTAGTCCTTTTGCGCGTCGCTCGCGCTCTATCGTCGCAGTCCGGTCGTCGTTCGCCCCGCGGAGAGCTACTACATCGATGAAAGGCCAGTGCCGGATCGTTCTTGTCGCAAGGATTGTGGGCAAGACGGGCTGCAGCCTTTCGCTGGCTGGGGCGGCCGAAAGAGGGGGCGCAATGGAGCCGCACGTGACGTTTGCCGCGACGCCGTCGCGTCCGGTCAGCGCCAGCGAGAATACGAGTCCACTAGTCCAGCCAATCCCGTGCTCAGCGTTACACAGGAACACAGGCGTCGACTTGACTCGTGCGTGTCTCAGACACATGCGACGCCGAGTGCCAAGTGGCACGCGGGCCAAGGCCATGTCTCGGTTCATCTGTCTTGGGGTGCACCGAGTTCAAGACGTATGTATGCAGTCTAACTATGCATGATCTTGTACTGCCACTTCCTCTCGTAACTCTACCGCACGCCCAGGCTGCTGCTCGATGACGGCCACGGGCACCAACGGCACGTCTGTGCTCCCGCCCTTTTCGTCCGTGCTAGTCGCGATGATGCCTCTCCCGCCACCACACGCCATCTCGGCCACCGACACGAGCGGCAGCAACAGCATCAGCATGGCCAGCACCTGGCCGAAGCCCCAGCGGGTCTCGGCGTCGTCGGCGAGCGGGACGGACGGCGAGCCGCCGAGGGCGGCGGCCACCAGCAGGATGCGCGTAGTGGCGCCGACGGCGACGGTGACCATGAGGACGAGGCCGATGATCTGGGCGGCGCGATGACGCCGCGGCGACCGAGACGACTGCGATGACGGAGACGACCGAGTCGGTGACCGAGTCGGTGACCGAGTCGGCGACAGAGAAGCACGCCGGCCGCGCCGGCCCCTCTGCAGGTACCATGTGGCCACGGCCGAAACCGTTCCGTGAATGGCCAGCGCGCCCACCGTGGCGACGAATTGGTGCGCGCTCGCGGCGGTAGGCACCCTGCCGACCACCACCGGGTACCAGGCGCAGGCGGCCGGCAGGGTGGCGGGCAGACGGCGGGCCAGCGACCGCAGCAGCAGCACGCCCGTGGCCCAGCTCAGCAGGCCGTGGGCCAGCACGAGGCCCTGGCGCAGCCAGCGCAGCGGGCGGGCGCGGCGCACGTCGTGGGCGCGGTCGAGGTCGGCCAGCAGGGCGGCGTTGTGGGCGGCGGCCGACAGCAGGCCCAGCATCCAGACGACAAAGACGTGGTACGGCACCAGGCGGCGCGCCTGGGCGAGTCCGACAGCCTGCAGGCCGATGCCGGCCACGATCTGCTGGTCCGCGTATCCGCCGAGCAGGCGGCGGGCCACGGCAGCGGCGAGGGCGAGACGAGGAGCGCCGTGGAGACTGTCGCTTCCGGCCCAAACGTCGTGCACAACCAGCGCGCTGCTGAGGGCGAGCGCGAGGCCGGCCGTGATGATAAAAGAGAGGAGGACCTTTGGGTCGTTGTCAGCCGAGAGACCAAATCAAAGAGAGAGCAGGAGATCACATACCCCGGGCCCGGCAATGCCCGGGTCGCCCGCAATCTGCGACGGCACCACTAAGCAGTTGGGCATGGCCAGAGAAATAAAAAATGTTGCAAAGCAAGAAGAACAACAGGAAACAATGATAATAGTAAATAATGATAAAAAAGTGACATTGCCACCATCTAATCTCAGGGCAAGGACAAGCCCCTGACGAGGAAGGAGCGATCGCATCGCCTCCACGTGAAAAAAGACACATACACATTCGAATCGTACAGGACTTGCAAAAAAAAACGGCTTCTCGGCCCCAAACAACACCATTTCGCCAAAAAATCACCGCCGCCGCCGCCGCTTCGGCGGGAGGAGGTCGTCGGGTATGCCGTACAATCCCGGCCGTTTTAGCCACGCCTTGGGATACCGCGGCAGCTTCGACCGCGGCCGAGGCGACCGCGGCCGTGGCGTCGGTGTCGGCTGGCTGCTGCCCAGGCCGCTGGGCTGACTGCTGGGCAGCCTGTTGAGCACCAGTTCTGGCCGAGTCTGTTTCTTTTCGGCCGCGCTCGTCACGCCGAGGTCGATGCTGCCGCGGCGGCTGCTGGGGGTCCCGTTGCCGTTGCCGTTGGGCTCGTCCTCGTCGTCGTCGCCCACAAAGGCAAACGGATCGGCCTCCTGCATCCGTCGGATGGGCAGCGGCGTCTCGCCCACGTCGTCGCCGGCTTCTTCCTGCTCCGATTCGGGCACGTCGTTCGCGTCCGAGCTCGAGTCGACGGCACGCTCGCTGCTCTTGGGCGCACTTCTGGCAAACACGGGCGGTCCGGCCCCCGACATGCGTTGAGCCACTGCTCGTTTCCTCGGGTTGCGGGTATTTTGGGTTGCCACTTTCCGTTTCCGCGGATTTGCTGCTTCTTCCCTCCCTTTTGCTGCCTCTTTCCCGCTCCCCTCTTTCTCTCCCGCTGTCTCTCCTGCTTTCTCTCCCTCTTTCTCTCCCGCGGTCTCTCCCGCGGTCTCTCCTGCTTTCTCAACTGCCTTCTCTCCCGCTTTCTTTCCCACCTTCTTTCTCGCTTTCCCTCCTTCTTTCTCTCCCGCTTCCTCTCCCTCTTTCTCTCCCACCTTCTCTCCCTCTTTCTCTCCTTCTTCCTCCCCCTCATCTTTGCCTTCTTCCTCGCCCCCCTCCTCCACCCTCCCTCTCACCCCCTCACACTGCTCCATCAGATACCGGGCAATCACCTTCACCGACTTCGTCTCGTACCCCGGCACCGACCGCTTCATCCGGCTCCACACCATCTCTCGCGTCGGCCGTCGCCACTTCTCCCGCCACGGCCTGTCCACCAGCCGCCCCCATGGAATCCGCTTCTCCTGCAGCACCCCCGACTCGAGGATCGACTCGATCAGCCGGTACTTGTCCTCGGGCCCGATCCGCCGCAGCTGCCGCAGCGTTCGATCAGAAATGTTCCGCGCCGTTTCCGGCACGTGCTCGCCATCCTCGACCCCGTCCCGCGCAAACAACGCCGGCCACGACGACGCCGTCTTGTCCGGCGCCCTCCGCCTCATCCCCGCCGCCTCCAGCGTGGCTGCCCGCTTCTGCGTCGGCGTCGGCTCTGCCGGCCGCGGCGGACCGACCAGTGCACCTGCTTCGTCGAAATGGTAGCCCGCCTGCACGTCGTGCCACTTGACCCGACATTGTCGCGCCGTGCGAGTCAGGCCCATCCGCTCGCTCACCTTCGTCCACGGCAGGTCCGCCGCCGCCGCTGGGTCCACCGCCGCGCCCTCGACGTGTCCTCGCGACCCCCGGATCGTCTTCAGCATGTCGCCCACCACGCCGGCCAGCTGTTGCTCCTCGTCAAACGTCCAGTTGAACTGCCGGCCCTCCTGAGCACACACCACGTGCTCCTCCCACCGCTTGCGCACGTCTTCTGGGTGGCGGTTCAGCTCGCCCGAGATGATGCGCCACCGGTGGCCGTGCTTGGCGACCATGGCCGCCAGCTCCTCCGCCTCCTCTGCCGTCCACCGGTACATTTCTCGGAAGTTGTGGAACATGCGCCGGCACCGCAGCATCACCTTTTTGCGTGGCTGGTTCGGGGTGGCTTCGTGCAGCACCGCCCACAGATCCGCGTGCTTGCGCGCCGAGTCCTGCACCATCTCGTTGAAGTCGTGTCGTGAAAGCGCCCGCTCCTCCCTGAAATTGGCCGCCGCCTCTTCAATGTGGCGCACCTCGTCCGCCGAGAAGACCGAGACCGCCGAGTATGGCTGTGTTCTTGGTGTCGCTTCTTGTGCTGGTGTCGCAGTCTGGGCCGGAGTCGCAGTTTGAGCCGGAGATGGCGCTGGTTGTGCCGGTGTCGGTGTTTCTGCCGTCTCTGCCGTCTCTGCTGTTTCTGCTGTTTCTGCTGTTTCTGCTGTCTCTGCTGTCTCTGCTGTCTCTGCTGTCTCTGCTGTCTCTGCTGTCTTGGCTGTCTTGGCTGTCTTGGCTGTCTTGGCCGTCTTTGCCGTCTTTGCCGTCGTTGCCGTCTTCTTGCGCGTCGCACTCGCACTCGGCCCCACCTCGGTCTCACCCTCCGGTCTCGTCACTCGTGCCGTCTCCGGTGTCTCCAGCGTCCCCGCCTCGCTCGGCTGCGTGCTCGGAATCATCTGTGTCTGGCTCTGCGTGCCCGGAACCTCGACCGCGCTGTCAAGCTCCAACTCGAGCTCCATCGCGACCGGCTTCGCCACCTGCCGGCGGCCCTTTCTCGTGCTCCGCGGCGGTGGTCGCTCCGTCGCTGTCTCCTCTGTCTGCCGACGGCCCTTTTGCGTGCTCGGCGGCTGCGGCAGCTCGACATTGGTCTCCTCCACAAGGTTCTCCTCCACAGAATTCTCCTCCACAGTATTCTCCTCCACGGGATTCTCCACAGGATTCTCCACAGGATTCTCCACAGGATTCTCCTCCACGATGGTCTCCTCAACATGGCTCTCCTCCATCTCTACCTCTTCGGTCTCTCGCTCCAGCCGCTCCTCCTCAACCCCTTCCATCCCCCCATCCCGTTCCACCTCAACCTCCCCTTCCACCCCCTCCATTTCTTCCTCCCGCTCCTCTCGCTCCACGCTATCAACCGGCAAACGTTCAGGAATGTCATCCATGCTGTCGTCAGAGCTGTCTGGACTTGCTGCCTCTGCATGGCGTGACTCTTCCTGTAGCTGTTCGCTTGGCTGCTCGCTTGGCTGCTCGCTGGACGATGCGCCATCTTCATCAGCCACCTCCGTCTTCGGTCCCTCGTCTTCTTCCTCGCCTTCTTCCTCGTCTTCTCCCTCGTCTACTCCGTTCGTCTCCTCCCCCTCCTCCTTCGCCCCCTCTTCCTCCTCCGACTCGTCCTGCATCGACACTTCTTCTCCCACATTTGGCCCGCCATTCGTCAGCACCGGCGCGCCCAACGACGAGAAGAGCGGTCGCTGGCTTAATCCAGACATGAACGACGAAGACGAGCTTCCGCTGGTGCTCGTGGGCGCCTCTGTCTTGACCATGCCATCTTCGTCGTCACCGTCGTCGGCATCGTGTTCCTCCGCTTCGCTGCTGTCCTCGTCCTCGTCCTCGGGCGCTTCTGTCTTCACAGTCGAGTCGGCCTCGTCTTCGTCCCAGCTGTCAGCCGTTGCGTCCTCCTCCTCGCCGCTGCTCTCGGACGCCTCCGTATCCACGAGGGCCGATCGAATCGTCTGACCCGGTCTGTCACTCTCCGCATCGCTGCTGTCGCTCTCTTCGCTGCTGTCGCTTTCTTCGCTGCTGTCGCTTTCCTTTTTGCTGTCCTTGCTGTCGTCACTGTCGCTGTCCTCCTCCTCGGCGCCGTCACTGTCGCTGTCCTCGTCACTGTCTTCAGCACCATCGACATTGCCGTTCCCATCCCCGTCACTGTCGCTGTCGCTGTCACTGTCGCTGTCGCTGTCACTGTCGCTGCTGCTGCTAAGGATATTGTCCTTGCCGCTCCTGCTTTTCTGCGCCGCCTTCACCTTGCCCTGACTGGCCTTCCCGACGCCCTTGGGTACGCTCTCCACGGTGCCCATTGGCATTACTCCGGAGCCACGGTCCTGCGGCGACATACGAGAAAAATGCTGCGGCGTGGTGGACGTTGGAGCTTCAAGCCGTTGGGAAAACGCAAAATCGCGAAACGAACGAATATGCGCCCACGTGACTACGAACGCGTTACGCGACACAGACCCACTTGCTCATTAAGGCATCGATTCGCTACGGCACCCACTGTAACAATACTGGATCGATTCACTAAACTATTTCACACCCGATTCTTTCTCACTTGACGATTCCTCCTCCCTTGACGATTCCTCTTCACTTGACGATTCCTCCTCACTTGACGATTCCTCCTCACTCGACAATTCCTCCTCACTTGACGATTCCTCCTCACTTGACAATTCCTCCTCACTTGACAATTCCTCCTCACTTGACAGACCCCTCCACAAAACTTGACAGTCCCTTGTCACTCGGCAGTTCCAGCCACAAAAAAATCACTTGACAGGTTCCTTCCATGTCCCTTGACGGCCCTTCCCCAGCCCCAATCCACTTGACAGTTCCTTCCATAACAGCACTCACTTGACTTATTTTTCCATGACACTTGACCGTTCCTTTCGTGACAGATAACAGTTCACCTGTGAAGTATCTCTTCGTAGTCCGTGGTCCTTGCTCGGACTTCCAATCCACACAACACTCGTTGACCAATAACAAAAAAGACGTTGTCGCCTCGTAATTTTTTTGGGGGTTTTCGTTCTTACCTTTTCCTCGACGTATGGTGCGGCACTTGCGCCTGCAGAGACTCGGCTGTCATGTCCTGTTCGCCCTAGTTGTTGCCGGCTTCGGCGTTGTCGCTCTCCTGGTGCTCGTCCTGGCGGTTGTCCTGGCCAGCCACACCCGTGTTGACGCTGTTCGAGCGGCGGGCCGCGGAGCGGACGCGGCCAGTGATGACATGGGACTCCGGCGACGACGCCGCGGTCTCGATCACACGGGCGTCGACGGGCGTCACTGGACGCGTGAAGCTGGCATCGAGCTGCTGCAGATCCTCCTCGTCGAAAAAGTCGTCCGAGTCGAGGTAATCGCCAATGCTCGAAGACTCGTCCGTGCCGGACAGCAAAAACGACTGGCCCTGGCCGTGCTCCGTCTCCGTGTTCGTCTGGCCCTGCGCCGGCAGAGGCGGCAGCGGCGTGCTGGGCGGCATCGACGGCGGCATCGTCTGGCGCAGCAGCGATCGCTCCATGTCGGTGTAGCGCGAGCCCGAGGCCATGCCCGAACCCGATCCCGATCCCGACGCCTCTGCATTCTGCGGCGGGTAGGCGTTGCGGTAGAGGAAGCCCTTGCCCGGGTTGGGGATGCACGGCGCCCGCAGCGAGTAGAGCTCCCAGGCCTCCTCCTTGGTGCGCGGCCGCTTGGCACCCGGCTGGAAGGCATAGTTGGTGCCGGGGAAGACGACAAAATCAGCCGGTCGCGGCGGCAGCCGGAGCGTCTCATCGTGCATCGGGCGGCTCACGACCGTCTCGATCTCTTTTCCCTTGCCCTTGTCGACCGCCGACGCGGACGCAGACGACTTGCGGGCTCCCAGCAACTTGCCGGCCTTGTTGGACGCGAGCCAGTCCTTGAGCGTCGACAGACTGCCCTGGCCCTCCTGTCCCTGTCGCGCCAACTTGCGCAGCCGCTTGGCTTCACGGGCGGCCTGACGCCGTTCCTCGCGCTCCTGCATGGCCCGCTTGACGGCGGCCTCCTGCTCGGCGGCCTTGCGCTCCTCCTCCTGGCGACGGCGCACCTCGACCTCGGCCCGCTCCCGGAACCAGGCGTCGCGCTTCTCACGGTTCTCGCGCGACATGTCGGGGTCGACCGAGTAGCTGCCGGTCAGGTCGGGCGGCACCTCGGGCAGGGCAAAGTCGGCCATGGAGGCGCAGGCCCGGTTGCGGTCAGTGCGGCCGTTGTAGCCGTCGAGGCTGAGGCCGTCGAGACTGTCGAGGCCGTCATGGCTGTCTTTCTCTTTCTTGCCAACACGCCCCTTTATGGCTGCCACCACTCCCATGTCACTGGCTGCCGACACATCCCGCCGACTGATGCGGTCCAGGGCCGCCCAGATGCTGGTGGCGGGTTGGGTGATGGAACGCGCGTAGTTGTGGCGGCGGGTAGTCCGACGCAGCGAAGGGAAGAACGAGCTGCTGTCCGACTTTGGCGCGTCGCTGGGGGCAAAGCTGGACTTGGTGCTGGGGCCACTGTTGTTGGTGGCCAGACTGGCCTGTGTGGCACTGGCAATCGGTGCTGGCCCCGTCTCTGTCTCTGTCGCGGACCCGGTGGCTGCAGCCTCGGCCTCGCCCTGTCCGTCTTGCTCGCGGTGACGCTGTTCCTGGTCTTGCTCGATTTGCGTCTTGGCCGCCGTCAAGAGCGACTGACGCTGGAACAGCTTGACGTCAAGGTCAAGGTCCTGGCGCGATTCGGTCGGCGTCATCTCAAATGCCAGCTTGCCCAGCCGCGGCGAGGGATCCCCCTCGGTCGTCTGTCCCGCCTGACCTGTCTGGTCGTCATGATCTTTCTTGGCCGCAGACGGGCCGTCCGCATCGGGAGCGACCTACGCCCCCGCTGCGATCGGCATCATGTGAGCCGTGTCTGGCTGCAGATACACGTCGACCTCCTCAGTCTCAGCATCGTCCGACCGCACATCCAGAAACCACTTGGCAAAGGCAGCTCCGCGGCTCGCCCAGAACATGGAGGTGCGGTCACTGCTCCCTTCGCCCGCATTCCCAGTCAAGTCGTTGGGCGGCCGGTCCAGCTCAAACGGACGACCCTCTCGCTCCGCGGCCAGCTTTTCCATCAGATAGAGGCGGGTGTACTCCCACTGGTCGGCACTGGCCGTCATCGACGGTGCCGTCTGTGGGCGCAGCCTCACCTCTTCAACCTGCTCTTCCATGATCTTGTCTGGCATCGGTGTCGACGCCCGCGTCCGCGCCAGCATCCGTGTCGGCGTCATTTCCGTATGATCCTCCGCGTCCGAAAAGCGCACCGTCTTGGACGGCCGACGCTGCGAGGGCCCGCTGCCGTCGTCGTGGCTGCGGAACCTGGCAAACATGCTCTCGGTTGACTTCCAAGTCGACTTGATCAACTTCATCGTCTTGTCTGGCGGCGTGTTCGTCTTGCTCAGATCCATCGTCACCTTGGAGGCCGGCGCATTTCCGCTGCTGCTCTGGCTGACACAGCGCTCCAGCTCTTCCAGCCGAATGTCACCGGTGTCTTGTGTATGTTGGCCGGTGTGGGAGACTGTATCTTGGCCCGTGTGGGAGACTGTATCTTGGCCCGTGTGAAAGACGTCTGCCTGAGCGGCCGGACGCACAAACGCCGACGAACTCGACGACAGCGACATGGTGGGCGACGGCACGATCGTCGGCGAGCCTGACACCACATGCCTCAGCACGGTGCCCGGCGGCGAGGGCGTCTGGATCACCAGGCCCATCCTGACAATCTGCTCCTCGTTCAGACCCAAGTCACCTCGCAGCGCTGGATGCACTGCAATCTCGGACCGTGAGCTCGAAGACGGCAGGCTCTGGCCCGACGGCGGCGTCGACTTCTTCAGGATTGACTTGATCTTGTCCGACCGAGGGCTGCCGGCCCTGCTCTGGGCCGCCCCGATGGTCGTGGGCTTGGCCAGGTCCCTGAACGACTGAGTGTCATACTCGCTGGTGCTTGTGCTGGCGGCAGTGATGCTGCGGCCACAGATTTCGAAATACGACTGCCGCGTCTCCTCGAGCAAATCAAAGTACGTCGTGAGTGCAGGTCGCACCTCGTCCCGCCAGCCGCCACCGATGCCGACCGAAGCGAGCAAACGCTGCTGGATGGCCGGTGTGTTGGGGAATGTCCCGTCATGGTCCATGAGGATTTCGTAGACATGGCAGCGGATCGAGCGGACGTCTTCCACCTGGATCGACGGCGCCGGGTACGACAGGAGGTACGGCGGGAACACGGCGTTGAGCAGCTGCATGATGAAGCCCCGTTCGATGTTGTTGCGGATGTGCCACGACATCATCTGTCTGGTCAGTATAGTCGTTTGGAGGGGAGGGGAGGAGAAGGAGAAATGGGAGAAGGAAAAAGAAGAAAAGGGAGAGTAGGCAGGTGATGAAAAAAGAGAGAAGACAGATGAGCGAGACGATGAAAAAAAGAAACAGGACACGGGGAGAAATGACGAAAGGGAGAGGGAGAGGGAGACGATGAAAAGGAAAGGATGGGAGAAGAGAGGAAGGTGATGAAAAGGGAAAGGAGGTAGAGGAGGAAGATGATAAAATGAAGAGGACGGAGACGGCGGAGATGATTAAAAAGAAAGAGTGAGGGGAGGAAGATAAACAAAAAGAGGAAACGATGGGACGAGGAAGAGGAAGAGGGAGATGATGGAAGAAAAGCCAAGGGAGAGGAGGAAGATAGATAAAAAAGAGACGATAGGACGAGGAAGATGATGAAAAGGGAAGGAGAGAGAAGAGGGAGGCGATGAAAAAATAGACAAGAAAGAGCAGGATGAGGAGGAAAAGACAGGAAAAGGAACGTACACAAATCCGGGTGCCGAGAAAAACAATGCGAAAGGTGGCCTGCGCCTCAACGTTGGCAGTCACCAGCGGCTCGATCTGGTCCAGCGCAGGATCCATGCGAAGCCTGGCAATCTCGAGGTCCTGGCTGCTACGGATGGCCAGCTTGTTGGCAATAATGTCGAGGTCCAGTCGCCGACGCGACTCCAGACCGGTGAGCGTGTCGATGCCACGCAGCGTGCCCACCTGGCTCCAGCTCACAGCAGTCTCATCGCTGACAAAGACGTCTTCCGCCAGGTGCTTCAGCACGTTGGGAAACTCGTCGCGCCTCACGACTTCAATTTCCTGCGTGTGGCCGGCCGACACCAGCGGGCTCTGGCACGGCGACGTCCCCGACAGCATCTTGACTGCCGTGACGACTTGGCTCAGCACCGACATGTCGCCGTCAAAGGTGGCCAGCTGCTGTCTCAGGGCCGCAGGAACGGCAGCGCCATCAAGGCCCTCTGTCTTGAAGGCAAGCAACTCAACCACGAGCTTTCTCGTCGCCGGGTTGCTAGTCCAGGCTTCCAACAGCATGGTCGACGGCGTTGGAAGCCGGGCTGATGGTTTCGCGTCATCGTTAGAAATCAAAACTCTTGTCGATACTATTATTTTGTTTACAGTTAGACTTACTTGGACAAGGTCCAAAGATGGATGCCATCTTTGGCCGGTTCGCCCTCGTGGGCGGCACGATCAGTCCGTTGTCAGATCGAGTTGGATCCGAAGTTGGCGATGAAAGAAAAAGCTGACTAGGACTAAACTGCTTTTGTTTCTTTATTGAAATAGGCAGGCCTGTTGGTGATGGGAGCAAAGGGAGGAGGTCCGGAAATGGATAAGAGAGGTGGTAAAGAGGTAAAGGTGTGGCACGATAGTTGTTGCTGATGAAAACAGAAAACAAAAGCGTGCTGGTATATATTTTTTTTTTGTGGTTGCACGAAGTAGTGAAAAAGAAGAGAGGGGACTCCGTCCGGAAAATATAGTCCCTCCGTCTAGACACCACCTAGGACTGTCTATAACACATCATAACACATCATGCCTCCGTTTCCCTCCCACCGTGTATTACAAGTAAACGGACCGAAGACGTTGACGGTCGTTGCCAGCTGGCCGTGAATTTCCCGACTAGGCAGGAACTAACATCACGTGTGTTGTACTTTCCTCCCCAGCCACAGCTTGATGATTCGACCCTTCCAAGACTTGGCAATTCCCCCAACACAAAATAGAAAGCAAATGGCTTTTCCCTGCCGCCCCCTTTTTTTCCCTTGTTGCAAATTCCTCCCGCTGTCTTTTTCTCGAATCTGCCCTCCACCTTCGCGCCACGCGGTAGCATAGTGTGGCCGTGAAGTGGTCCGGCCATGACTGTCTCCAGGGTGGGGCAAGCTTACTGGACTTATTTCCTTCCTGCAAGCTACAGGACGACAGGGAGAACGGCCGTGACAGCTGCTCCCCGTGGACTCTTGACACCCCCCGCTTCTGGCTTTACCGGTGCATCTGGCTCGCTGTCCTGTTCTCTTGCGGCACCGCACACATGCAGCTACCGAAAGCCGTCGGAGAGAGGCCGTGGTGGTCCCAACAGGCAGAGGCCATTCGCTGCTTCAGCGTGGCAACGCCCCTACTCAACCTCGACCTCGACTGGTAGCGGCAGCAAAGCCAATTTCAGCGAGGGCACTGCCGAGAAGACGACCGGCCCAGGCCGCGTTGACGATGGCGGCAGTCTGTGGAAAAAGATGCTCGAGGCAGCGGCTACGTCGATGGCGTCCATCGTCATGCTGGGCTTGGGCTTCACCCTGGCTGGCTACGGGTACCACAAGTTCTACAAGTACCTAGTGCTACAAAAGATGGAAAAAGCATTTGAGCCTGGCGATCCGGTGCTCGAGCTCGCCGCCATGGGCCGCGGCATGCCACGGCATCTACGTACAGCAGGAGCACTGCCGGTGGGCGAGGATTACAGTGAAGGGGAGGGGGAGGGAGACGCCGAAAACTACTGGACGGTGCGTCCAGAGCAGGGCATGGTGGATGACATTGTCAACGGACGCAACGTGGGGCACTACCATCTATTCCTGGGGGAGAAGGGAACGGGCAAGAGCACCATGCTGCTGGAGGCGATGGCCAAGATCGACGGCATCGGGGTAGCCATGTTTGACGCACACGCCGACCTCGAGATATTCCGGATCCGGCTGGGCAAGGCCCTCAACTTTGACTTCAACGAAGACTACATCGGATCGTACTTTAATGAACGCGGCCCGCGCGAGAGTACGGCCTTGCTCGACATTGAACGGGCACTCAACAAGCTGGAAAAGGTGGCGTTGAAGCGGCGCAACGCACACGGCGTCCACCGGCCGTTGATCCTCATTGTCAACCAGCTGCATCTCGTGCGGGACGACGAGGATGGGCGTGACCTCATTGAGCTGCTGCAGCAACGGGCGGAACAGTGGGCCGCGTCGGGCTTGGTGACCATGGTCTTCAACAGCGACGACTATTGGGTCTGCGAACGGCTGCGCAAGCTGGCGGCACGGCTCGAGGTGCACAGCATTCAGGACCTGTCTCGCGCACAGGCAACCGTCACGCTGCAGAACTACCGCCAGCGCTACTTTGGCGAGCACGTCTCGGACGACCTGGCCGCGGCCGTCTATGGCCGCGTCGGCGGGCGGTTGACGTTCCTGAACCGAGTCGCACGCAGCCGCGACATGCTGACAACCTGCGACGAGATCACCGAGGCGGAGAAGCGCTGGTTCCTCAACCAGTGCGGCATACTGGGAGACGCCATGGACGATGACGTTATGGACCAGCAGAAATGGGCGGCCGCGGCCATGGTGCTGGCCCAGGCGCTGGTGGAGAAGGAGTCCGAGGCGGACGAGCCGGCGGACAGTGGGCGGCCGCTACGTCCGTCGTTTTCGCTGCACGAGGCTCGGCAGATCATGACGCGTGCCGACTTTGTCCAGGAGATGGACCGACGCAACCTCTTCAGCATCACGAGCCGGGACCGAGTGCGGGCGGCCTCGGTGCCAATGCAGGTGGCACTGCGGCAGGTCTGCGGCCAGCCGGGCTTCCGCGAGCACCTCGACGCGACGGTGCAGCGCATTTCCGATATTGAGAGCCTCGGCCGCACGCGCGAGCTCGTGGCCAAGGACCTCATTCTGGGTGGCCGGTACGAGCTGGCGGCGTCCCCGAAGGACAAGAAGCGCACCGACATCGTCTTTACCGGCTGGAGTCCACACGAGCGCCCGCCGCGCGACCCTCCGGCGCCCGAGCCATAGGGCTGTCGCATGCACATGCTGCACCATGACCGGAGTGCGGGGGGGGGAAGGGGGAAGGGGAGATGACCCCTGGGGAACGTTGATTGAGGCATCTTCGCCTCTCACGGTTGTTTTTGTCCGGCCCGCCTACCGCCGAAACAGTCGATAACACGCCCCACGAGCATTCCGCGCAACCCGAGCCATAGCCGAGGAGACAAGGGCAAGCCGAGACGAAGGTGGTATGGGTGGGCATGGGGGAGAACTGACGAGTGAGGCTCGGCCATGGGACCTGATGACATGGGGGGCTGTCACACCTCTTTTTTCTACTCGGTGAAATTCCAGTGCCATGTGCATTTGGTTGACTGACCGCGGTCGGAGACGAGAGGCCGGCGGGCATTGGAAACCATTTCCGGAAGTCGTTTCGTTGTCGTGTTGATCGGCGAATGTCACCCCAGTCCGACACACACCCCATGTTCCTAGCTTGCTCACCGAGATGAAGCGGCAGGCAGGCATACGGGCAGGACAGTGGGTACAACAGCAGCTATGGAGCACCTAGCTTCGCGTTGCCTGCCCGAGGGTGTGGCTCAGCACAAAGTCCGAAATTAACCCCTCCCCCCCCCCGAGATTCTTGCCATCTGGCCCATTGCGTGTGTAATTATGGCGAGGTGTCGGCACTCCCCCCGCAATATGACGGCGCCGTCTACAGTAGCCATAGATTATCTGATGGCCTTCTGCATCTGCGGAGTATCAGACAGCGCATGGGCAGCCAGCAAGTTAGTCCATCCTCGTATTGTAGATGAGGTTTTCCAGTACGAGTAGTGCACGAGGTTAGGTAGATACGAGGAATGGGAGGCGGGACCAATTAACAGCGAAACCGGGCAAAAAGGACAAAAAAGGACCAAGAATAAGAGCGCAAAAAGGGGAAAAAAGAAATCATCTGCATGCAGGACGGCAAGGCTTCGGTGATGACCGCTTTCAGCCATGCGCGAATACTCAGTTCCATGACATTGGAAAGAGCTGAAGTGCTTCCGAGTACTCGAGTCGTCGTAATATATTGCTTTCGTCGCGGGCTGGCCGCGGCTCGATTCGGTTGTATTGGGCGCCACGAGAGATGGCGTCCTACGAGTATATACCAGACAAGACACTGAACGAGTCTACGCGTACAAGTACTCGTACTCGGCCAGTGGTTGCCGCGCCTGCGCGGCAGGCTGCTGCAGGTCGGTTGTTCAGCTTCATTTGACGAGTATTTGTACTCGCAGTTTTTTTTTGATGTCTCTACTTGTACGGAGTACTCCGTAACCGTTTCTTCTTTCTTTTCTTCTTTTCTCCAACTTTTTTTTCTTCGTTTTTCTTTTCAATACGTCGTACCTTATCCTGTTTCTTCTCCCCTTTTATTTCTTTTTCTCCTTGCAGTAAACCTTCTTGGAAGGGTTAGCACAACTCCGTAGGCCAATAGGCCAATGACGGCGAGAGACATGCCCTACTCGAGACGATCGAATGCACGAGTGGGGAAGAGAGCCCAAAGGCCGGTGTGACGAACATTTGGCGCCGGCGCACTATTGCCTTGACGGGCGAGTAAGACTGCGTATTTTACAGGAAGGGGCCTGCTGGCATGCACCGCTCGGAGCAGCCGCGGGGTTTTTCCCTTTTGGGCGACGCAAAATGACCACATGGCACTCGTACTCGTAAGTACAGGACATTGTCGAGACGATTACCCACACCCTGTCCGGACGGATTCATGCCTCGTGCCACGGCGAGCAAAGATCACGCGAGTGGCCTGTGGGTGTGCCAGAGGGACAGGCAAGCGGCCCCCACGCCCAGACGGACGGGCTTCACCAAACACGATACCACGGGGCGCCGACACAGCACGTCGTGTGTTGGGTGGAGATGTGCGAGGAATAGCGACTTGGAAGGCGGAAGGAGGGACGCCATGAGCCCGACTACGAGTACGAGCAAACTGGACCAACTCTACTATGGACACCACCATGGACCAACTCCGACTAACCTCTCGACCAACTCGAGCCAACTTGGGCCGGTGGACGCCTTTCCGCTCTCGCTCCGCAGCGCCCGTCAGCGGGGCCGAAAGTGGATAGATAGCACCAGGCCATCCTAGGCATCACACGGACGATCCTGGGCCCAGCCGCGGGCACGGCCCCAGCTAAAAGCTCGCGAAAAAAAACGTCGCCCAGGACGATCTCTAGAGGAAAGACGTGGCTCGGCTGCCATGGTCGCGGTGCAGGTGTTCGTACTCGTACTCGTAGAATGCGGTTGCAGCCGTTTGGCCTGCTCTGTGCGCTGTACTCTGAGTGCGACACTTGCTCGTACCGAGACAGCAAGATACGAGTAGCGCGGCGGGAACGGCCACGCGGGTGGCGTGGGGCTCGATGCACTCAAAGGAGCAAGGCCGTCCGTTCAGGACCGTCGTATTCCATATTACGTCGCGCGCGTCCCCATATTCTCTCTCGTCTCATAAGCCAGCCAAGCGAGGTGGAGAAAGGGTGCGTGAGGCCATTCGCTTGGGTGTGCTGGCTTGCGGCATCTGGACGTGACGGCGATCCTGAGAGACGGTCGGACCGGGACAAGACGGGAGGGCGGACCTCGCCCCCCCTACGAGTACCTTTTCCCTGCTGTCCATGGCGGCGACTTCACATGGCCATGGCGCCACGTCCGCTGACAGAACGTGCGAGGGACCCAGGAGCCCGCTATGGCCTGAGGCAGCAGGGCAAATAGCATGGTATTCGATGAGGAAATTGGGCAGGGGTGGCGTTACACCGCAGCAGCCATTGGCCGGTTGTGGCTGCGAGGCGTCTGTCAGTTGCGCGCCGTCTCTGCACGCTGCATGTCGGCTTTCTGCACATTCGCTTCTCTTTTTGTCTCTTATTTTTGCTCCCATTGTCTTCTGTTCGCAGCCGCCAATCTGCGCTCGCGTGACTTCTTTGCCATGACGCGCCGCACTGCGTGCTGTCGTGTCGAGAATGGCCCGTGTTCGTACGAGTATGCCAGCCCGTCATCTCACCCCAGTCCTGATTGGCAGGCGGCCCGTTGGTACCCTTTGGTATCGTACTCCACGTCCTACTTTATTACTTGTATCGTTAGTGCCGCATTCACAGGAGCCAGTGGCGCTCTTCTGCGGACTTGTGCTGCACGCGACAGGTTCTGTGGCTTGCGGCCTCCAACCAACCCGCGATCCATTCGCTAGGTAGTATTTACAGGCAAGGAAAGTGGGCATAGTGGTCGGATCGGGAGAGCAGGCATCGAGATGCACATGGCATGACAGTTCGGAGTATTGCAAAGCCCGCGTACTCGTACTCGTACATAAAGTAATATGGAAGGTGGACGGGGCGAATCGTGGCCGACGGGTTCGTCGTCGGCTAGAAAAGGAAGCTACCGAGGGCGGCCGGACGCAAGACAGGAAGGAACGGCCCACCATTACGACGGCCCCGTCAGTTGGGCAGTGGCAGCCGGACCGAAAGCCCAAGTCCAGTAAAGCGTGCTGGCTGCCGAAACGGAACGTACATATCTTACGAGCCGTACTTTGTAGGGCTTTTCAAGGGGACGGCCTCGACTGGCTGCGAGCACGAGGACTGGGTTTCTACGCCGTATGCCACGAGGCAAGTCAGAGTAAGATACGGAGAGGGGGGTCTAGCCGGAGCCACCGCGTCAGCGCCACCAAAACTCATTAACGCCGACTAGGACGCCCGGGCCTCCTCTGCCCCTACCGGAGATGCACTCTGCAAGTACGTCGTAACGAGTCGTACTCGAACGCCCCGCGGCCACAGCACTAGCACACTAGCCCTGGGACGTCGTTTACGGAGCAGACACTACTCCGTGCGAAGAAGTGGTTAACCGGCAGTGTCCTGCGCATCTCGTCATGGCCCACTCCCGCTGCTTCCCTTCTCCATCGGCCTGGGAGATACCCCGTAATACGGAGTACGTCGTACTGTACGAGTACGTGTGCCTCCTGGCGATGCCCAAGGGACCCCGAATGATGCTTTGCTGGGCTGCTTGTTCTAGGCCAGAGGGACAAAAAAGCACGCTACGCGCCCCACACCTCCACTAGCCACGACCCTGCACCCCCTTTGGCTTCACAGGGGCTGCCAGGCTTTACGTTGTAGGAAAATAATACTCGCAGGGAATAAAATGAATAAAACCAAAAATAAAAACCTGAAAAAAATTGTACGAGAATGTTCATCTCGAGCCGCTGCAGCTCGCCCGCCCTCGTCCTGCTGGTTGCCCACATTTGCCTCTCATGCACCTTCCCCCACCAAACCACATAGTGCGTGAGAGAGAGAGAGAGCGACCGAGTAGTACGTCTCTTATATCGAGCTTGCTACAACTCCGTTTTCGCCATACAAATTAGCTTTCTTTCCTCCCCCCTCCACCCCTCCCCATTTGGCCAACTCTAATCGATACGGGCCTGCCTCCGGACCCTCTAATGAAGCTCGCTACAGCACCCGTCACGCCAGCGTCTGGCCGCGTCTCGTTGGACAAGACCACCTTCTCGCACAGCCTGCTGCCTCCGATTATCGCATCCTACTTGTAGCTTTACCACTCGCCGTCTCTTGCCGTGTCGTCTTTTTCTCTCATTCCCTCCCACTCTTTGCCGTACGAGTGCTCCCCCCCATTTTTCTTTTCTTCGTCCCCGTCTTCTTCTGATTCTTCTCCCTTTCTTCCCCTTCCCCCACCCCCCCTCCCTCTCCTTCGTCTTTTTTTCGCCCTCTTCTCTCCTTCGCCCATCACACCCTCGACGCTTAACCCTGTCCACTCTGGAGGCTTCTCCACATTCTCTGCATGACCTATTGGCCCAAACACTACCCTGGCTAGTTTTAGTGGTGAAGATATCTGATCGTCGAGCCAACCACATCGCCGCTCTTGAGACATCGACCTTTCCTCTCCTGCCACCTACCATTGGCCGCGCTTTTCGGGTCCCGCGTTAGCTGCTAGTCGTCTGCTACTTATAACCCGGCCTCGTCACCTTCGCCCGCTACGTCTCTCCCGCGCCCCTCGACCGCCCCCCGAAGCTGCGATTGGCATGCCGTCGTTAATGACGGGCTATGAATCCCTCGCATCCTCTTCACCCCGGCATCGACGACGGCTCGTGGCCCGCCTACCCCGCCACTATGGACTGCGATGAGCGCCGTCCCCCCTCTGTGGCGCTCGAGTCCGCCCTATGGGGCGTTTCCTCCGGCTCTCACCACCGCGCCTCCTTTTCTTCCGACATTTCTGTTGCCGCCTCCCAAATCAGCACCGGCCCCCTGTCCCCTATCAGCACCGGCATCAGCATTCCCGTCTCCGCCTCGGCCAGCACCGACCATTATCTGCTCACGGCCCCCAGCAGCCTCTCGTCCGCCCCCGCCCTGGACACCTCTCCCTCGTCGTCCTCGCCCACCCCCGAACACTCCACCTCACCCATCTCCCACCCGTACGGCGCCAATGATACTACCGACTCGGGCCCGGAGAGCCCGCTCGCCAGCGTGAACGACATGCAGTGGGAGAGCGCCGAGACGGACCACATACACATCCCCAAGCTGGAACCGATCGACGAAGATGACTTCCGTCTCGAAGACCTGAAAGAGGCCCCAGCCCCGCCAGAACAGCATACTGACGTCGAGATCACTCCCCCGTCCAAAGTCAAGCGGCCTCGCGGCCGGCCACGCAAGGTCCCTACTGCCCCGCCTCCTATGACCGCCAGCAAGATGAACAAAGGCCGGTCCAAGACCGGTTGCATCACCTGTCGAAAGCGCAAGAAGAAGTGCGACGAGGCGAAGCCCAGATGTAAGTAGGCATTTTGCTGGGCATAGCTTGCCATGCTCATCCGCTGTCTAGGCATGAACTGCGAGAAAAATGCCGTCATCTGCGAGGGCTATCCCGAAAAACAAATATGGCGGAGTGGACGGGAAAGGGCAGAAGAAGGTGAGGGCGGCATTGCATATTCCCTTTTGAATGTTTACTGACGGTTTCCAGAGCTTCTCAAAAACTACAGCCTTCCGATCATCACGATGCAACCCATTTTCACCGGCCTGGAGACGGCCGAGGACCGCATCTTCTGGAAACACTATAATGACCGCCTCAGTGCCGTCTTCACAGTCGAGGACGAGCAGAAAAACGCCTTTCGAGACAAGCTGGTGCCCCTGGCCACACGACACAAGGGCATGATGCACTCGCTCCTCTCGCTCGCCAGCAAGCATCTCGACCTCGACACGCCCTTTGGCGCCAAGATTCTGCAGCGCGGCAACAAGGTCACGAGCGACTCGCTGCAGGGCCGCGGCAACTACCACAACAGCATGGCTGTGACATCGCTGTACGAGGCCCTGAGCGTAGACCGGACCAGCAACGTCGACCCCAGTGTGATACTGGCCGCCCGCTATGGCCAGATGCTGTGTCTGGTGCTGGAGTCACTGGCTGAGGGGGGAGGCATCCGGGGACGCAGCCCACGCTGCCACTACGATGCCTTTCTGTACCTGATTGGTCGTTCGCCGCCGGAGGACCCCGAGTTTTGCGCCTTTATTGTCGAGATCTTCTTCTATCATATCTTTGCCGACGACATCCTGAGCTTCCCGCAACGCAGTCGCTCGTATTCTGCCGGCGGCGACTGGGCACCGCCAACTCCCATCACCTCGCCCCGGCTGATTGGTGTGGCGGATGGCCTGTTCAACCTCATTGGCGACATTACCGACATTCGGATTCGGATCCGTGAGCGCATCGGACACAACGTCGACCCGATTGTGGACTACGACAGCCTGTACCGGGCCTCGGATATTGAGCAGAGCATTCTCGAATGGTCGCCAGAATGGCCGCTGGGCGACAGCCGAGAGCGGGTGACGTTTCTGTACAAGCAGATGACATGGCTGTATCTGAAAATGACCATCTGCCCGCCATCGTCGAGCGCGTCGTCGTCATCGGCCATCTTGACGCGGGCGGCGGCGGCTTTGACCAATACGCCGCCACGGTCGGCAGCCACCAGCCGTGCTTCTTCGCCGTTCCCGAAAGACGCCATGGCGCGCGACGACGACGGCACACAGTGCCGGCACTCGACCAACCCGAATAAGGACAACGCCCGACCGTTTGGTACGCAGACAGAGGACTTGCGCGCGTCGCCACCACCGATCCGGCGGCCGACCAACTACGAACCGGTAGTGAATGTTGCTGTGGAGGAATCCCTGGCGCTGCTAGAGTCATTTAAGCCGAGCGACCCGGCACAGACACTCCTTCTACTGCCCTGCGTCATTGTCGGCACGGCCTGCTACGCCCCTGCCGAGCAGATGCGGGTGTGCGAGGCGATCCACGCGATCCACAGCTATACCGGGCTGCGGAACACAAACCAGGCCCTGGAAGTGCTACATGAGGTGTGGCGGCTCATGGACATGGGCGAATACTTGGCCGCATGGGACTGGCAAGCGGTGGCCAGCAAGCTGGGACATGACTCTCTCTTCTGATCCTCTTGGTCTTTTGGTCTTTGACCTTCTTGATCTTCTTTGGTGTGCCTACGAACCGGTCCCAGTCCGCGACAGCCTGCTGCCTTTCCTTGCCTCTTGCGCTTATACCCCATTTGCTTTCCGCTTCTAGGCTGTAGCGGTTTCTTCGTTTACTTTGCTTGGCTGCTGAGTCAACTATTTTTGCCCTTGTGGGCTTCGTTTCGTTACGTTTTGTTTGCATGTATCATCGGCCGAGACGACCAGTACGACCAGGATAGCCGGAAGACGGGACGGCAACGCGGTGTGCGATGTGATCGACGGAAGATGTGCACTGTGACGCAAGTAGGATGTGGCTTGTAAATACGTGTGGCTAATGAGCCTCGACGAGGAATGGTGCCTCATTGATCGTCATATTGGGGGAAGGTGCGTTGGGGGGAGATGTGAGCTCAATCAGGGATGACGTATCATCAATGCATTGTACGCTATTTATTCACAGCATCCAGAAATACAAAACAAAACAAGCAAAAGACTAGGCTGGCAATATCCAACGTACAGACAAAAGAAGAAAAAGTGTTGTGGGCCGCCCTAGTCCACGTGACTGGCGGCGCACATATTTCGCCCCTGCAGGTGTGCCATAGTCAGACTAGCTTCTTCATGCACATTCATCAGGTTGTGAGCCCTCTTTTCGCACAACTTCATTAATATCGTCTGTAGCATTAAATCCTTCCGTTTTTTGGCTATTTACGGCCTCCCTTTACCTACTCGTGGTCTTTTTGATTAATTCTAACCATTTGTGCCCATTTGGTGGCCTTTTTCGGCGATTTCTGCCCCCTTGTAAAAATTTTTTATATACATATTAGCACCTCGGGAGCGCCTATATACGGGACTAGCCTCTCTTGCCTTTAACTAGTTAGATACTATAGATTTAATCTGATTAGCCTTGCCAACCTGTAGGCCTTGCTTACGCTTTAGCTTACGCCTAATTATAGACGTCTCTTTGTTAGGGTTACGATCGATTTAAATCCCTTTCCTTAATAACAACAATTTAGAGGAGTAGGATTAGGCCTTTTAGGTAGTCCTTTATAACTGTAATATTATTTAATACATTAAAACGGAGGTGCTGCGGCCTATAGACGATGCGGTAGGCCGGGAGTAGCAGCTTAATAGGGCTATAATCTATAACATTATAAACGTAACTATAAAGTTAATAAGGTCCTTCTTACACGTAGGTGGCTACGCTGCTTACTATACTAACCTTATAGTTAACTATTTAGCTATTAAATCGACTATAAGCAGTGCTTAGGAGGTTATTATTAACGACGTCGCTTAAGAGTTTTAGGCTTTGCGTCTTTCTTTGTTTATAACGCCTTTAGCGTATTTAGAACGCTTTTAGCAGCTTAACCTTATTATAGAGCAGACTATCTTTAAGAACTTTACGGTTATAAAGTACTCTATCCTTTATAAGCAGTTTTAACCTATCTTCCTAGTCTAAATTAAGCAATACTGCCTTTAGAATTAAAAGTTTGCTAAAGACTACCTAGCCTTAGTAAGGGAGCTTTAGGCTATAGCTAAGGCATATAAACTAGCGACGTTAATAGTATAGTTACTGCGTTAAAACAATAATAATAATAATAATAGTAATAAGGGTAAGAAAGGCTTATAGTCTCTTACTAACCGTCGTCGTCGTTACGCCTAGTAGTACCCGGACGTCCTTACTTACAATCGTTACTAGGCCTAACACCCTTAAGGTAACCGCTAGCTTTAGTGCGGCTACTATAAGATTTACTATAAAGGTAGTAAAGCTAATTGTTTTTAGCTTTACCTTAAGCTTAAGCTAAGAGGTAGGCAGTTAAAGTTAACGCTTACTACTACAACTACCGTAAGCGCGTAGCTAGCTAATAACGAGACTAGTATCTAGCTTAGTACTTACGCCTTAATGTTGGTTAAGCACTTACTTAACGATAAGGTTATCTTTAATAGCGGCTTAACGTATTACACCTTTAATTACGTTAAATGGTTTTAGAGTCTAAAGACCTTACCGTCGCTAGTCTAAACGTCTACGGCTTTAAGCAACAAAAGCACGTTTATATAAAAGGGACTTGTCCTTTTTAGTGCTCGTAAGCGTAACGGTACTATTACTAAATTTTCTATTAGTAATGCGCTTTATACCCTTAATTCGCCTTATAACCTTATCTCCGTAGGCAAGCTTTAGGACAAGGGCTACTACTTCGATAGTAGGAGGAGTATTCTAGTAAACAAAGCTAATTAGGAGTTAGCCACCTTAGTGTAGTCTAGTAACGCCTCTTTCTTTAACATTGTTAACATAGGCTTTAGGCGCAGCGTTAACGTCTCTTACGCTTTAGTAGACTATAAGCTAATGCACGAGCGCCTTCTCTATGCTTCTTATAACGTTGTTGTTAAGGCCTGCTATAAAGTAGGGATTAAACTTGCTAACGCCGCTACTAAGTTAGCTTATAAGACCTGCCGTCTGTCGAAATTAACTAAGATAATTAACAGGGTCCTGCCTAATTTAGTGTTATTACTAGGGTAGATAATATAAATAGATACGATTAAGTGCCCTCCTAGCTTCCGTAGCTTTTACTACTTTATTTACTTCTTTAACGCATATTTAGGCTACTACTAGGTCTCCTTTTACGCCTTAAAGGGAGAGATATACAACGCTATTAAAATCTTCTACGCTTACTTTAAGCGTTAATCTAGCTTAAAGGTTTAAGGCTACGGTTACAATAGTAGCCTAAAGCTTAGCTTTGCGCCGTAGCTGTTTTAAAACTCTAAATTCAGGGCCTAGGCTACGGCAAATAGCGTCGTCCTCCTTATTAACGTCCTGCATACGCCTTATTAAAATAGAGGTCTAAAGAGGGCTAGGCGTGTTATCCTTAACCGCGCCTAGGCCGCCTTAATTTAGTTAGGACTGCTATAGCACTTATAGCCTTTTGCTACGTAAACGGCTATTACTACGATTAACTAGCTACCTACTGCTTATAACGCTAACGGCACCTCTCCTTATAAGCGCCTCTTTGTAGCGCTAGGACTGCTAGGTATAGCCTTTACGCTATATATTACACACTTTAAGACCTTTAGTTATAAGGCCTACGTACACTTAAAGGAGGCCTACTATAAGACGTTTAACAAGTTTTCGCTAAGGGCACTAATTAGCTACCTTATTAGCTACGCTAGCCGTTATAGCCGTATCTTCTAGATCTACTACCCTAATACTAAGCGTATTACACGCGCCTTATTTATTTAATTTAATAAGCTATTACCCCCTCTAACCTCTAAGGAAGAAGAGCTAATTAATAGCATAGTAACCTTTGCGGAAGATAACCTATAGCCCGCCGCTATTAAGGCTCCGGTCCTATTACGAATTGTAGCACTGCTAGAGCCGCCGCTCTTAAAGATCTAGCTTATAAAGCTAGCGGGCGCACTATAAGCGTAAGGCTAGAGCCTGCCGCCGTTACTTAGGATTATAGCAATGCCGACGCCTAGAGTCTCCCTTAACCTTTTAGACCCTCCTACCCTACCGACTACCGTCTACTACGATAACGACGACGATTCTAACGCTCCTTTCGTTAAAGCTACCAAGGGGTACTATACTAAGGAGGATGTAAATACGGGATATAAGGAGGCTAGCGATATGTCTAAGGGGCAGACCTTTAATGTAGGACTAACCACTCCGTCGGTCCGGTTTAACACGCTAGTAGTCTTAAAGGCGCTAGAGACACGCTGGTTAGACCGTAATAAGGATAAGCCGCCTAAGGACTACCGCCGCCTTGCCGGCTACTACATAAAGCACCTTATAGCCGACCACTCTATGTCTGCCTACAACTAGGACTTTATAATGCTTAACCTAGCTAGTTAAGGCCCTCTAGCGGCTTTTAATCCGATTTATAGCTACACGTTTACAGCGCTTAACGTAAAACTGTTAATAGCGTCTAAGGAGGAGTCTACTATAGCCTTAACCACCTTTAAAGGTTATAAGAAGGCCCTACTTTATAATAACTTTAAGTTATACTAGCGGCCCGCTATAAAGCAGGAGTTTAACAGTCTAATTAACAAAAAGGCTTAAGACCTCGTCCCGCCGCTAACTTACGTAAAGGTGCTACTAGGTAAGTAGGTATACACCCGCAAGCCTAATTAAGGTAAAGCGCGGTGGGTAGCCTGCGGTAATTTTAAATCGTAAGATAACTAAACGTTTAAATTAACCTTTACTACCGTCGCTTTAATAATAAGTCTGCGTGTTTTCTTATCCTACTATGCTATTAACAACCTTAAATTAAAGTAATATAACTTCTTAACGGCCTTCCTAAATGCAAAGGTTTTAAAGGACTAGGAGGTATACGTTAGGCAGCTATAAGGCTTTAAGGACGGCTTAAGCTAAGTTTACTGCCTTTGCTAAGCCTTTTACAGCCTCTCCTAAAGCTTGCGTTAGTAGTTTAACACGCTTACTCCTACTATAAATACGCTTAGCTTTTAAGCCTTTAATTTAAACCTTTATATATTTTATAATAAGGAGACTAGCGTGTTTGTTTTAGTGTATGTTAATAACTTGCTAATTACTAGTAACAACCTTCCGTTAACCCTTAACGTTAACACGTTGTTGTTAAAGATTTATATAATACGCTACCTTAAGGCTATAACGTGCTTCCTTAGCCTTAAAATACGCCGTAACCGTACTAATCGCCTTATTTACCTCTCGTAGCAGAAATACATTTAAAAAACCCTATAGCGATTTAGTATAACAAACCTTAATAGCGCTATAACTCCCTAGCCAGCTAAACTTAAACTCTTAACTAAATAGGACCCTTAGATTACGCGTTAAACAGAATACCTACATAATACTAGGTTAGTTAACTTCGTCTTAACGGCTACGCGCCCTAACATTAGCTTTACTGTTAATAAGCTTTATAAAGGTAATAAAGGTCCTTTTAATTAGTATTAAATCTTACTAAAGCACCTTTACTACTACCTTAGTATAACGTAGCACTACGTAATAGTACTTAGCGGCCAGACTTTTAGTAATATAAGGCTAACAGTATATAGTAACGCCTCCTTTACAAACAACCTACCCTTTCGTCGCTTTACTAGTAGCTTCGTTATTTTTATTATAAGCGGACTAGTATTATAAAAGTCCTAGCGTTAGCCTTTTATTACTCTGTTTATAACGAAGGCTAAATTTATTAACCTTACGCCTACTACGCGTACACTCTAATAGGTTAATAACATCCTTTATAACATAAGTACCGCAGCGGCTAGACCGCTTTTACTGTTTACTAACAGTTATAACGCCCTTTTAACGGTCCTTAACCCGGCCTAAAAGGCCTGCACTAAGCACATTAACATCTAGTATAAGTAGATTATCGAGTAAGCCTAGCAAAAGGCCTTTAAATTGCAGCACATACTAGTAGCAGACATGGCAGCTAACGGCCTAACCAAGCCGTTACGGCGTAAAAAGCATGTTGCTTTTGTCGCTATGCTCGGCATGCGCACTGCAGTAAGGGATTAACGTGATTGGCTAATAGCGCCGTTACCGTAGCAATAGCTTGCCACCTGCGTTGTTTTTTATTTACTTATTAACATTACAAAGTCTAGCTTTAATCAAAGTCTACGCGTTACATTTACGCAGCCAAAAGGAGACTCCTAGCAGACCGAGTAATACTTGTTTTTACTGCGTTTTTGCCGCAAATGTCATGTACCTAGAGTTTCTCACCTGCAGGTTCGAGGGGCAGTGTTGTGGGCCGCCCTAGTCCACGTGACTGGCGGCGCACATATTTCGCCCCTGCAGGTGTGCTATAGTCAGACTAGCTTCTTCATGCACATTCATCAAAAAGCTACATAAAGGCTCATAATTTCATCTCGGATCGCACGTCAAAACAGTCCATACCAGAGGGGATATCATTGGCGCCCGCCATCCCAAAAAGAGCACAAAACCGGGCTAAAAAAACAAGAAGAATGGGCTGCACAACGACTATGCGGCCAGCGGACTGGGCAGACGCTTCTCGGTGATGGGCACACCGACGGGGCCAGTGGCACCAAAGCCGCCGTTGGGAGCGGCAAGGTCGAAGACTGGGCGGCCACGCAGCCAGGTGGCGCTGACGCGGCCCTGGAACTGGTGGCCCTCCCAGGGCGAGCAACGGTTCTTCCAGCGCATTTCGTCGGCAGAAAGGGTCCAGGCGAGTGCATCGTCAAAGACGCAGATGTCGGCGTCCATGCCGGCACGGAGGGCACCCTTGCGGTGGGCGAGACCGACCTGCTCGGCAGTGGCCTGGCAGCAGAGACGGACGACGTCGAGGATAGAAGGGAGGGACGAGTCTCCGTGATGGCAGCACGAGCTGGCCTGGGCAGCGGCGCGGGCGCGGATAGCGGTGTGCAGGATGGACAGGCCGAGGCCGACGGAGGCGATGCCGCCCCAGGCGGACATGAAGTCGCCGCGTTGCTGAGGGGCAGCGACAGCCAAATTTGCCGCCTTGACGGCCTGTGCGGTCTTGTCGTCGCTGGGCAGGGTCATGTCGATGCCGGAGTCGGAGTGGTGGATGAGGGCGGGAGCGTCGGGGGCGACGGCGGAAGCGGGCTCGAGATGGTCCGGCAGCAGCTTGA
Organism: Leptographium galeiforme; assembly: GCA_004028395.1. Classification (NCBI taxonomy): domain Eukaryota; kingdom Fungi; phylum Ascomycota; class Sordariomycetes; order Ophiostomatales; family Ophiostomataceae; genus Leptographium; species Leptographium galeiforme. The sequence continues at coordinate 52,285 of RQWE01000026.1, forward strand.
GGTCGGGGGTGCAGGGAGAGTGGTCCGAGACGATGGTGCGGATGACGCTATCGGGGCGGCCCAGCTCGTGCCAGAGGCCGTCCTGGTTGGTCTGGCTGCGGATGGGGGGACAGCACTTGTGGCGGGTGTCGCCGTCGGGGATGTCGTCGGATGCGAGGCCGAGGTAGTGGTAGCAGGTCTCGGCGGTGATGTGGACGCCGTCGGCACGGGCCTTGCGCAGGAGGGGGATGCACTCGGTGGCCGAGAGGTGGACGATGTGGAGGTGCAGACGGGGGGCCAGGGGGGCGAGGGCGAGAATCTGCTCGACAGCGGTGGTCTCGAGGACGGGGGGGCGCGAGGCCAGGAACGTCTGGTAGGCGTCGGGAGGGCCATCCGCGGCCGGGAGAAGGGCGTGGGCGTCGTGCGCATCGCCACACGGCTCCATTTCGGCGTGGAACATGAGCGTGGTGTCGGAGTCGCGCAGGGTCTGCATGGCGAGGGCGATGTCGGCAGGGGCGACAGCGGGGAACTCGTCGACGCCCGAGTGGATGAGGAAGCCCTTGAAGCCACGAACGCCGGCTTCAACCAGGGGCTGGAGCTCGGCGGCGTTGCCGGGGACGAGGCCGCCATAGAAGCCAACGTCGACCCAGCATTGGCCCTGGGCGGCGGCCAGCTTGGCGCGGAAGCCGGTCATGGTGGTGGTGGGCGGGATGGCGTTGAGCGGCATGTCGACGACGGTGGTGACGCCACCGGCAGCGGCGGCGCGGGTGCCGGTGTGGAAGCCCTCCCACTCGGTCCGTCCGGGCTCGTTGAGGTGGACGTGGGCGTCGACGAGGCCGGGCAGCAGCAGCTTGGGGGAGTAGTCGACATAATGGGTGGTGGCGGTGTCAAAGTGGGAGTGCGGCAGAACCGAGGGCGTGATGGAGAGGATCTTGCCGGTGGCAGGGGAGATGAGCAGGGTGGCAGGCGAGAGGACAAGCGAGTTGTCGGGCTGGGTGAGGACAGCACGGCTAGAGGCGAGCACAATGAGGGCTGGCTGTGACTGGGCCGGCGGCCTGACAACGTGGGTGACCATGGTGGGGGAAACAGGGGGGGGGGAAGGAGATCTGGGGATCCGGGGATCTGGGGATCTGAGCCAAGGCAAGAAGAGGAAAAGGCGGACAATATGGGAATCCGGGGTTTTGGAAATGAGGGTGTCAAGGCAGAGACGTTGGAAGAGAGCAGAGGTCGTGGGAGACTGGGGCTTATCTCTCCAGACAGGACTGTCAGAGATAAGGTCGACACAGGGGTTGGCGAGGGGGAAAACGGGAAAGGGTCGGAAACAGAAGAAAGGGCAAGACGGTGAGCAACAGGAGGGAAGACGACGGCATAAATGCCCAGGCAAAGCGAGCCAGACCCGCCACGATGGAGTCGTCGTGGGAGACGCGGTCGTCGGGTCAAGAGGAATATCCACCCCCTCCCCCCCTCCCCTTCTCTCACTAAGATACGAGTACGTTTACGAGTGTCTCTGCATTAGTATCGGATGTCCGGCTTGGCCGTGTTCTGCGAGCCGGCGTTCTGGAGTTCTCTGGCCCATCAGCCACCAGCCAGCCAGCCAGCCAAGCCGCAGTTCTTCCTTTCTGCCTTTTGTCCTTGGCCTACCGACGATAGGGGCAAAACGGCAAAAGGGTACAAGGCGGGCCCGACAGCTGAACATGTGTACTATACATAGGTCGGCGTCGCGTGCGCTGCCCTTATCTCGGGCGAGTTTTCTCGTTTCAAGCGGCCGGTCTCTGCCTATCAGAGCCGTCTTCCGCACAACACAAATCGGCCACTTGTCGGGAAAGCCAGGGAATGTCAGAGCCGCTGGGGGGGCTCTGATTGGCCCCGTCTCGACCGGGTACCGCTTATTGGCCGATTCGCGTCTGGACCCGTTTTTCCTCTTTCGAGTTGGGCAGTTTTTACCGTCTTTGCAGCGTTGATGGATCACGTGCATACGACCAGGGACGCCCGGAGGTCGCCGTGGTGGGTTCGTCTGATTTACCCTTCTAGCCGGCGGGGCTCCTTCTTTTTCCGAACAGCGACACCTTGCCGTTTGCGGATTCTCATCGAGTAACAATCGAGTAAGTGTGGAGTAATTGATATACTGAAATATTGTTAGCCTACACACTGCTGAAATGGGTCTGTTGCGGTGTAAGAATGTGCTCGACCACAAGACCTGATCGGCCGGACTTGACTGCCGGCGTATGACCAGAACGCAGTGTATTACACGATGCCCCAGGATCGAAATAGCGCGGCTCTCATTGGCCGCGCCATTGTTCTTTACGTTTCTCTGTGGCTTCCATTGGACGAGTTTCCCAAACTCGGCCGCCAGAAGCAGGGGTTGGGCAGGGAGGACGACCGTACGTCGCAAGCATCAGACCGCCTGGGCCCTGAACATCCCTTGTCCTGTCGAGAGTCACACGCTCCGTGCCTGTCCAACGTCGTGCAGAATTTATCTGTTCTAATCTGGCGGTCCTGACGGAAGCCTCCCTGTCCAACGCCAATGCGTAAAAAAGTGTAAGTGGCGTGTGCACGCACCCAACCAAAGGACCTCTCCAGTAGGATGTGTGTCTTGTGCTCCAGTTTTGTCTCCGAGGCCCAGGCCCAGGCCCGTGTCATGCTCCATGCGCGTCGTCTATCGTACAAGCCCTGTCCCTACTTTTGCCGTTTCAGTGTCTTCATGGCCATCTCGACCAGTCCGTCCTTGGCCTCGCTGTCGGGGAACGAGCTGATGGCCGCAATGGCCTGCTCGACGTAGTCCTGGGCGAGGGCGCGCGTCTGCTCGACGCCGTCACTGGCGAGCACGAGGTCACGTGCCTGGGAAAGAGTCAGCAGTGAACGAGAAGAAAGCGAGTTGGGTTTGTCCATTTCCCTATTTCCCAGTTTCAGCTGGGGAGGGGGAGACACTCACTCTCTCTACATCGCCTGGCCGGCTAAACTTGCGGCCGACGAGAGCGCCGAGCTCGGGGTTCTCGCGCCAGGCGAAGAGCAGCGGGGCGGTGGCGAGGCCGAGCTCGAGGTCGGCGCCGGCCGGCTTGCCGAGCTCCTTGGCGGAGCGGGTGTAGTCGAGCATGTCGTCGACGAGCTGGAAGGCGAGGCCGAGGTTCTTGCCGTAGGCGTAGGCGGCCTCGACGGTGGCGGCGTCGGCGCCGCCGAGCAGGGCAGCGGCGCGGCAGCTCTTGCTGATGAGCGAGGCGGTCTTGAGGTACGTCTTTTGCAGATAGTACTGCAGCGTGGCCTCGCTGTAGACGGGGTTGGTCTCGTCGCGCGCCGTGTTCTTGAGCTGCATGAACTCGCCCTCGACCAGGTTGGCAATGACGGTGGCCAGCAGCTCGACCACCTCGGCGTTGCGCAGCCGCGCCAGCGCCACGGAGGCGCGGCCGAGCAGAAAGTCGCCGGCCAGCACGGCCATTTTGTTGCCAAACTCGAGGTTGGCCGACGGCGCGCCGCGCCGCGAGACCGAGTGGTCAATGACGTCGTCGTGCAGCAGCGACGCGGTGTGGATCAGCTCCGTGATCTCGGCGAGGCGGCGCTGCGTGGGGAGAATGTCGGGATCGCTCTCGTCGGCGGGGGCCGTCTCGGCGCCGGCGGGCGGGGGAGGCGTGGTGGTGTTGGCCGCGGAGGACCGCGCCGGGTTAAAGTCGGACAGCACACTGAGCGGCGACAGCGACGCGTCCACGCCGGCCGATGCCTGCAGCGGCGCCGTGCCCGTCGGGGTCGGCGCGAGGGTCCAGGCCGGCGGGGGGGGTGCCGGCGCCTTGGGACAGACGTGGGTGGCGCGCGACATGAGCAGCACGATGAGCGGGCGCATGTGCTTGCCCTCGGCCTGGGTGTAGTACTTGGCAGCACGGTCGAGCGAGGGGTGGCCGGACCCGAGCAGCTTGCGCACGTCGCCAATGAGGTACTTCATCTCCTTGGCCACGACGCGCAGCGGATCAATAGTCATTTCCTTTTTCGTGGCCCGGTTGATCGCGTTGGACACAATGTTGCCGGCCACCGACACGGCGGCCGACCAGGCCGAGTAGGAGCGCCGGCCCGAGGGCGTGTTGCTGTCGAGGCCGCTGTGCGGACTCCGCAGGACGGGCCTGCTCGGCCGAGTGCGGCTCGCTGCCAAAAAGAGACAGGCCGCAGACGGACTTGTTGCCAGGCCCACCGTCGAGGCCGGCCGCCGCCGCAGCCAGCCCGCACCTCCAAAACGCGCCGCCATAGGAACGTGCGGAGGGGGGAGGGGTCAGTCGGAGAGCACAAATGGCAGGGACCGTCGCGGCTGACCAAGTTCCGAGCTCGGAAGGCTTCGAAGGCTTTTCGAGGCTTCGAGACTTGGAGACTTGCTCAACGAGGCGGCAGGCTGCAGGGTGGCGTGTGCATTCGAAAACGGAGAGGGCCCGACGGCTGGGCGTGCGAGACAAGACGGCGCAAGGGCGGCGCTGCGTGTGTGTGGCGGCAATGGCTTCTCGTAGGGGGGGGGGGGGCACCGTGGTTGCGTGGCCCGATCCTCGAGCAAACCCTTTCCCACCAAAAATGCTGAGCTTTGCGGATTGAGAAAATTTGGGGTGCTTGGGGGCCAATCAGCACTCGTAGGCCGCCCGTCTGATGCCGACTGCCGAGGCCCACTTTCTGCATAGTAAGCAGCTGAAGCGCTGAAGCGCTGGAGCAGCTAAAGGTGCTAAAGCTGCTGAAGCTGTCCAAGCTGCCCGGACCAGCACAACACAAGCCCGTCACCGCCACCATGGTGCTTCTAACCATGACGAACGCGATGGTGGAGGGGCTGGGAAGAATACAGGACGCTCGAAAAGAGACAGACGCATGCGAAAGCGCCGAAATCATCACGCACGATGAAAACGACAAAAACAACGAAAGCAACGAGAACGAAGCCAGCCTCGACGACCCGGCCGTTGGCCGTCCAATCTCCCACCGTCAGGTCGTGGCACTATGGCAGACACTGAAAAAGACCGGGGACGCTGCCTGCCAGACCAGCCTCGAGTCCCTCTTGATCGGCGCCGCCGTCTACGTGCCGCCGCCACCTCCCAAACCCGAGCCGGTGTGTTTCCGTGCTCTACTCTGCCCTCCTCTTGACCTGACCGTGCTGCAGTCCCCCGAATACGTAGCCCTCATGGCCCGGCTGCGCCACGACGCCGAGGCCCGCGCGTACGAACGCATGGTCAACCCGCCCGAACACCACCCCGCCAACGAAGCGTATGCGCGCGTCCACCGGCCGGCGCAAGCGACCGATGCCGGCGACGACGAGGTCACGCTCAACGACGTGCACCGCCAGGTGATGCTGATCCTCAACTTTGTCCTCACCATGGGCGGCGTCGCCTACACGCTGTGGGTGCTTGGCCGCTGGTGGCCGACGCCGGCGCGGCTGTTCCTGTCCATGGGCGGCTCCCTGCTTGTGGGCGCGGCCGAATACGGGCTGTATGCAGGCTACGTGTGGCACCTGGCGGACGCCAAGAGCAAGGAAGAGCGGCTAAAAAAGTCAGAGAAGAAGGAGGTGATGCGGACGTGGGTGGTCAGCACCGACGGAGTAGAGCAGACCGAGGGGCCAGGGACGGTGGAGACTGCGGACAAGACAAACGAGCCCGACGAGAAGGACAAGAAGGACAAGAAGGACAGGACAGACAAGACGGACCAGAACCCAAAACTGCCTTCTGGTGCAGAACCAGTTGACGCAGACGAGTCCGGCATGAGGAGGCGGAAAAAGGAGCTGTCATAACGATAAGCGGCATGTCTGCAGGTAGCGATTTCATTTGGGCCTACGATGGCCAATTTACAAGCACATGATGCGAAAGACGATCTCGGCCTGCAGTTCGATTTTGAACCACTCAAGATACTGCAGACACCTGTATCAACTGCTGTCGTACTGTCAGATTAAAACACGTGGGGCACGTGAAAACGCGACTTGACACATCCCAACGCGCTCCGACGCGCGAGCGGGGCACTGAATTTATTCCACCCAAATGCGAGGAGAGACTTTGACTTTGCCCAAAGTCCACCAAGATTGCGTGCGGCGACCTGTTGCATCATACTCAGGACCGTCATGTCCACATCGCCACCGACGCGGCGACGCGCGGTCCGGACCTACGGCAAGAAGCGACCGCTGCGGGACGACAACGACCAGCCGACTACGGAAACTGCCAAAAGCGTCCCCGACAGCAACGAGCCGAGTCCGAAGAAGCTGAAGAGCCAGCCGGGCATCCTGCGGTACTTGCAGCCAATATCCCCGCCGCCAAGTCCCTCGACAGCACGACAGCGGCAGAAGCGGCGGCTGACGATGCGGTTGGACGCCGCACACACAGCACAGAAGCGGGAGGGTTACGACGCGACGAAAGAGACAAGAGAGGGAGAAGCTATACAAAAGGACGCTCCCCCGGAACGAGCCGGCGGCGGCGGCATGGCGGCGTCAGGCGTGCGGATGCGCGCGAGGATGCGCGGCCAGCAGACATCTGCACGCAAAACGGAGCCGACGCAGACGACGCTGAGCCTCACGATGGGCGGCAGCGCGCTCAAGGAATGTCCCGAGTGCAACATGCTGTACAACCCGCTCCACGAGAAAGACGCCAGGTGTCACGCGCGCTATCACGCGGCCCTACAACGGAAGCGATTGGACAAGGACACGGGCGCTGGCTGAGGCGGCAGCAGGTGCGATGGACAAGAAAGGCCAACTTGTTTTTGAGACTGCAGACGCAATTTATGATACCCAAATTTATCTCGCCCCTGTCCTTTTGCATATCCTAATTCTCTTGATTCTCTCGCTACAGCTTGGGAGACGCTTCGGGGTCCTTGACCTCGACCATGAGCTTGCCGGTGTTGGAGCCCTTGAATATGTCGACAAGGGCCTGGTCGGCCACCTGGAGGCCGCCCTTGACAATGGTCTCGGTGCGCTTGATCTTGCCCTGGAGAACCCACTGGGCGAGGTCCTTGATGGCCCTTTCGTTCTCGGAGGCGTAGTCCATGACGATGAAGCCCTGCATCTTGATGCGCTGGGAGATGACCATGAGAATGTTCTTGGGGCCCTGGACCTTGTCGGCGTTGTACTGGCTGATGCCGCCGCAGATGACGAAGCGGGCGTGGGTGTTGGCCTGGGCGAGGGCGAGGTCGAGGATTTCGCCGCCGACTGTTGAGTGAGCAGAGAACTTTTTCTTTTTTTTTTCTTTTTTTTCTTTTTTTTTCCTGCAGAATCAAAACTCACCATTGTCCCAGTACACGTCAATAAAGTCGGGCGTGGCCTCGCGGAACTTCTTGGCAAAGTCGGCGTCGTGGTAGTTGAGCGCGACGTCGAGGTGGAGCTCGTCGAGGAGCCAGCGGCACTTTTCGTCGGAGCCGGCGATGCCGACGACGCGCTTGGCGCCCTGGAGGCGGGCGATCTGGGCGACGACGCTGCCGGTGGCGCCAGCGGCACCGGACACGACGACGGTGTCGGTGGGCTGGATGGGGCCGGCGACCTTGTCGAGGCCAAAGTAGGCGGTCAGGCCGGTCATGCCGAGGGGGCCGAGCAGGTCGGTGACGCGCAGCTGGGCGCGGGCGGCGGGCGGCAGGCTGCCCAGCAGGTTGTACACGGCGGCCTCGGGCACGATGGCGACCTCGGTCCAGCCGGCAAACGTCGTCACCACATCGCCGACGGCGGCCTTGCTGGAGCGGGTCGCCAGCACGCGGGCGACAGAGGCGCCGCGCATCACGGCGCCAATGGCCACGGGCGGAATGTACGAGCGCGTGTCCGGGCTGATCCAGCCGCGCATGGCCGGGTCCAGGCTGATGTAGAGCGTCTCGATCAGCAGCTGGCCGTCCTTGAGGTCGGCGCTGGTCGGCGCCGCGGCCGTCTCCACGCGGAACGTCTGGCCGGGCACGATGGCGCCGGTCGGGCGCTCGGCCAGCACAACAGACACATTCTGGCGAGTCATGGTGGAAGGATGAAAAGGCAGGGAAAAGCGAGGAAGCTGGTTGTTCGTTTGGCGGGTTTTTTTTCCCCAAAATGCGGCCACAGGACTAATACAGCATTACATATACTTGGACGAGGCCGGGCATAGCACCTGTTTTCGGAAGGCGCAGATCGGGGGAATGGCCCCCAAATGACGTTTGGGCGCGGGCGACAAGCCGCTTGCAGCAAGAGGTGGAGAATCTGTCAACGACAAAACAACGGTGAATATTAATCGAAGCCGAGGCACACCCACTTGGCAGCGATTATTCTTCCTTGAGCTTCCATTTCACTACAAATACGTTTTGTTTCAGTGTGCTTCTTACTAATGAATACAGCTGCAGATAGCAAAAACTTTTCCACCTTTTCTTCCGTCCCCTCACGACCGATTTACTTAGTCTTGGTCTTGGACGGCTTCACCCGCGCCAGCTGTCCGCGGACGGGAATGTTGACGTCGCCGTCCGGCTTGGGAAAGCCGTCCACGTTGACGCCCTGGCGGAAGAGGAGAACGTGCGAGGAGCCGCCAAAGTGGAACATGCCGATCTGGTCGCCCTTGGTGACATGCTGGCCCTCGCGCACGGTGATCTCGCAGGTGCTGACCTCGTCCATGCCGACGCCGATAAAGGCCATGAGGCCAATGTCGGGGTTGTCGGCCTCGAAGAAGATGACGGCGCGCGTGGCAAGCGCTGTGAGATAGCCCTGGGCGACGCTGATGCCCTGTGCATCAATGGCCCCGGCCGGGTCGCTGTCCTCCTTGCGGGCGTTCTCCGGGTCGCCGACGCCTTCAAAGAGCGGCTCGCTAAAGTAGGTGCCGTCCTGGACAAAGGCGCGGCGCACCGTCCCCGACACGGGCGCGTGCCAGCGGTGGTACGACAGCGCCGAGAGAAAGGCCTGGTAGATGGCGGCGCCGCCAAACTTGTCGGCCAGCGGGTCGTGGGCGAGCATGTCGAGCACGCTGTACGGCTGGCCCTTGATCCAGAACTTGTCGCGCAGCTTGGCCCCGCGCGCCACGTGGAACACGCGGCTCTCGCACGCGTTGGCCACGATGCTGTCGTCGTCGGGGCTGGCCACCGGGCGGGCGTCGTCACGGAGCTGACGCGTGAAAAAATCATCCCACGACTTGTAGCCGTGGTGCGGCTTGGTCGGGTCGCACACAAACATGTCCTCGAACTCGTGGTTCGTCTTGTAGGGCGCATTGGCCACGGACATGAGGTCCTTGTACCCGACGGGACCGAACCAGCCGCCCTGGTGGTCGCCGAGCACCTCGGCCGACGCCGACGTCTGCAGGAAGCGGCCCCAGGTGTTGAGCACCTTTTTCAGGATCCGGTTGACGTCCGGGTCGAGGAAGGCGGCGTGGCCGCTGGGCGTGCCCATGGCGTAGTCAAAGATGGCACACAGCGGCACGCCGACCATGCCGACGCTCTCGGCAGCGTCGGTCCACTCGGGTGCCACGGTCAGGTTGTGGTTCAGCACGGCCAGCATGTGGCGGTAGTCCCGGATCTGCCGCAGGCCCGTCGGGTCGCGGCTGTACGTGGTCGAGTGCGGCACCTCGTCCCACATCTCGGTAAAGTACATGTAGATGCGCGGGGTCGTCTCAATGAGCGTCTGGAACTCCTTCAGCACCGGGATCAACTCGACGTCTGGGTTCTTGTCGACATGCTCAATGCGGCGGCGCAGCCACTCGTGCTGAACGCGGTGGTCAGCCGGCAGCCATCGACCAGGACTGTTAGGTCAGTGAAATGGAAGCACAGAGGTGACGGGGAAGAAGACAGAGCCGGACACCTACTGGTTGCGCCGGTGCTCCGCCGGAATGGAGTGTTCGTCGCCGTGTTGCCAGACCATGATGAACAGTGGTATGGTGAAGCAGAAACAAAAGTGTCCAGAAAACACAATAGCCAGGAAAAGGGAAGGAGGCCAGGAGCTCAAATACTTTGAAGCGGAGAAGTCGGCATATTACGTACATACGAATTGACGTCACGCGCTATATCATGAACATGGAAGGTGGACATGACGTCGTGCCTACCATGTTTGGAACACAAATTTGTATGGCCAGATGGGCCTAAAAGGTTTCAATTGCTTTTTGCCAATCATTCTGTCCAATTCTCCATGTCATGCGTGTCCGATTCTTGTCTAGTTTTGGGCATCGTGGCTGGACGGCCTGCCACCCCTGCAGGTTACACCCCGCTGACCGCAGGCTGACAGCAGGATGACGGCTTGGCAGCCTCATCGGGGCCAAAAAAACTTGAAAAAAGGGGAAAAAAAATCGCCTCGGACGACAAGCTTTTGCTATCCGTCTTTGCTAGCATTGCCTGCGTCATGGCGCGGACCGTCTTCCGGCCTCTTGGCCGCCCCCGCAACGAGATTCGCCTCGCACATCTGCGGCCGGCCGCCGCTCTGGACGCACCCCTGCAGATCCGCCTGGAGCACGCCAGCCTCGACGTCGACACGCCGTCTTACGAGGCGGTCTCGTATGTCTGGGGCAAGCCGGGCGGCGAGTATTTCGTCCTGGCCGAGGTGGACGACGATGTGACGCAGCCGCTCATGATCACGGCCAACCTCGACCAGGCACTGCGGCACCTGCGTCTTCGCTCGGGGAACCGCACGCTCTGGGTCGACGCCCTGTGCATCCAGCAAGACGACGCGGCCGAGCGTGGAGAACAGGTGCGTCAGATGCGACGCATCTACGAGCGGTGCACGGCTGACCTGGCCTGGCTGGGGCCGAATCCGTCGCCGGACGCCGGCGGCACCGTCGACCCGCGGGTCGCTGACTTGCTGCGTGACGGCTTTCGGCTGCTGGGCCGCCTGGCTGGCCACGATGGACACACCGTCTCGGCCATGACGGAACGGTGGCAGCAACTGGCGGAATGGAAGCGGCCCGAAACCGGGCTCCTTGTCGACGCCCGCCAGATGCGCCAGCTGCGTGTCACCTTTTCCCACCTCCCCTTTTGGTCTCGCGTCTGGATCGTGCAGGAGCTGTCCTGCGCACCTCGCGTGGTCCTCGTTGTTGGTCTGGAAGATGGCGACGCCGGCCCGCCGGACCGTGTGCTGTCTCTCGACTGGGACCGCGACGTGGTCGGCGGCTTCCTGGCCCAGCCCTCTTACACCGACGCTTTCCACGCGTTCTGGGGCCACGGACAGGTCAGGCCCATCATCGGCCGCTTGTTTGCCCACGTCAAGGCTATCCAACTCGAGCGTGCACGGCTCCGGCAAGACGTTGAAGATGTCCAAGGTGCGCAAGACGGTGTGACATGGCCGTCGCCGACTTCAAACTCGCTGTTGGACGTGCTGGCCCGCTTCAAGTGGTGCCACTCGACCGACCCCCGCGACAAGGTCTACGCGCTGCTCGGCCTCGTGGAAGAGGCCGCCGTCCTGCCCACGGTCGACTACGACCGTCCGGTTGCCGATGTCTACGCTGACGCCGCCCTCGCCGTCCTCCACACCTCTGGCGGCTGCCTCGACCTGCTCTGTCAGAATCCCTTTCAGGGCACCGACGACGAGCCCGATGGCAGCAAAGCTCCGGACGAGGATCCATCTTCGAAGCTCGTGGCCTCGAGCAGCGCCCGCGTGCCCGGCTTGCCGTCATGGGCCCCCAACCTGGACCGCAGCGCGTTTACCGACTACGAAGACGAGTTCTCGACCATTCTCTTTGCGCAGCGCGGCATCTACGCAGCGGGACGGTCACTGAGCCGGCTAGACGGCCCTCTCGAAGTGGCCGTCACGCAGGACCCGCCTCACCCGCCGCTGCGTGGACTACGCCTTCGAGGCGTTGTGCTGGGCCACGTCGCGCCCATCCTGCAGGGGTCGTGGCCGGAGGTCGGCACCGACTTTGTCACAAAAGCTGGGATGCTGCGGCGCTACCGACGGTGGGCGGGCTTGTATTTGTTGGGTGCTAGGGACAGCCGATATGTGGCCACGGGCGAGCCGATTCGCGAGGCGTTTTGGCGCACCCTCGCGGCCGACTGCACGGCCTACCCGATCCGGCGGCTGGACGACGACGCCATGCACATGTGCACGGCGGCCATGGACGCGGTGATGCAGAGTGACGATACTGATAACGGTACTGACGACGATACTGACGACACCAACGAAACTGACAAACTCGATGAAGAGGCCGACGTCCTCTCCGAGACGCCCGTGTTTGCCATGCTGGTTCGCATGGTACGGCGCTGGGCCTTTGCGCGGACGGACGACGGACTGTTCTTGATGGTGCGGTCGACAGCTCGGGCCGGCGACGTGGTGGCCGTGCTGGACGGGGCCAAGGTGCCGGTGCTGCTGCGACAGGAGGGCGTCGCGGGAGCTTTTCGTCTGGTCGGCACTGCGTACGTGCACGGGTTCATGAACGGCGAGGCAGTGAGACAGACGGAAGAAGGGCAGCGGATTGAGCGCGAGTTTGTACTGGTGTAGCCTGCTGCTTTATTTGTGCTTTATTTGTTTATTGGACTATCCAGACATGGGGCACTATGCCACCAGTCCTCTACAAGAACTTGTTGACCTCGTCGTTGACGACGTTGTTGATCTCCGGGTCGAACGCGGACGACACGCCCTCCTTGGAGGCGAAGCCGTCGACGACTAGCATTGTTAGCTTGACCGGACTGCGCAGAACTGAAGCATGGATTCTTACCGCTGTCAATGACGGTGTCGTACTTGGAGTCGGACGAGTTGGACGTCTGCTGCTGGGCAGAGCTGGAGAAGGGGGGTCAGAAATGAGCTACAGGACCACCACGGACCACAAAACTCACGTCTGGCCGTCAGCGGCGTTCTCAAACTCCTTAATCTCGTCGCCGAAGCCCATCTTGACTGATTGGATTGGGGGTGGTTGGTGGTGTTGTGGTAGAAAGGGTGAAAGGTGGCTGTTCAAGAAGAGGAAGAGAAAGAACCAGGACCACGACGCAGCAGGAAGCCATATTTATACACGAGAGAGGGGTGCTCGTCCACTCTCGCGCGTCTCGAGCTGACCCCTCCTCCCTCCCTCCCCCCTCCTCTGATAATACGGAGTAGACTGTGGTCCCTCCCACGCGGCCTTTCCCTTCTGGGCCTGGGCTCGGCGTGCTTGGTCCAAGCGGAAGCTTGATTTCGGGCTCAGCTGCCCAGGGTACACCACAGTGGCCAGCCCGCCCTCGGGCTATTGGCCCGATAACAGCTTGCGTTCGGCGGACCCGTCACAAAAGGGGCTCGGCCGTCCTCGTCTGCGCCGTCTATGCCCCAGGAGGCAAGTGGAAAAATGGCGCGTCCTGGAAGCACCGACCGCTATTGGGATTTGGGGAGATGGGGCTGTTTCGCAGTCCAGCCACACTATCCAACCTGAGTTGGCGCTGGGCTGCGGAGTTCCTGCTCTGCATCAGGGCCCCGCCGACTCTTTGTCTCTCTGTCTCTCCTTCTTTCCTTCTTTCCTTCTTTTTCTTGTTTGTGCTGCTTCAATGGACTGACGTTGTGTACGCGGCCCGCGGTGACGACAGGGCGCGACAGGCCAAGACCGGAGGCTCATGACAGCAAAGTCTTGGCTCTCTTGGCTCTAAAAGCTTGTTGCTTGTATTGTGGGGCTGTCCCTCTGCCCCCTCTCTGGCGCGGGGCCACGATCTGTTGGCCAGCGATTGGCCGCCACGATACAGTACGTAAGAACACGACATGGCGCGATGCGTGAGACCGGTTTACGCCATTGGTCCGGGTTTGTACGTACGAGTACAGTATCTTACGTACATGGACCAAGCGTCGGGGCCAGTTGTATCTCGGAGAATGCCAAACCAGGCAATATTGATTTCAGAGGGGGAAAAAAAAAACGCCTGGCAAAAGAGGACTCTAAGTGCTTTAAAAAGGGACAAAAAACGACCAAAACTAAAAAAAAAAGGACCCGCCTATGGCAACGCCTCATTCCACGGCCGAAAGCTCTGCTTCTCGTATGACGGCATGCACCTGACCTCGGCTGGCGGCTCATCCTTCCAGCTGATCCTGTCCTCGGCGGTATCGCCACCGGCCCAGTGGGACGTGTAGCCCTTGAGCTCCTTGATGCGCTTTGCATTGTCGTCCGAGTACTCGAGATGGACCGACGGCACGACGGCAATCTTGCCGTAGCCGTGGTACCACAGGTCCTTGCAGAACAGCTGTGGCTCGCCCTGGGCGCACTCGCCCTCGGCCGGGGCGCGGAAGTGCACGGCGCCGTCGACCAGGGGCGCGGCCGTGAAGACAGCGGCGCCGTTCCAGCACGAGAATACCTGGAAGGGGTGGTGGGCGAAAAAGTTGGCCCGGCCGTTGTCGTCGTTCCAGAACAGGTTCCACGCCGAGTTCCAGTTGCCGTCGGCCGGAATGTCAAAGAAGGAGTCGCCGCCCATGCCGCGGGCCACCCAGACGTCGTAAAAGGTAGGATCTCTAACGAAGAAGAAGCTGATTAGGATTCAAGAATCACAGACGGAGGAACACGATGCACTCACTTTCCCACAAACACCCAGTCGAAGCCGCACACCATGTCGGCGCCGAGCGTGCGCCGCTGCAGCACCAGCTCGAGAATGTCCTCGACGCAGGCGGCCACGTCGTTGAGGAAGATGACCGTGGTGGCGGCCGAGTAGCGGCGGCCGCTCTCGTCGCGCAGCGGCTGCACGGCTAGATTGCGCAGCTCCGCAAGCTTGGCGATCCGGTCGCCCTGCTGCGGATCGACATCGCTCGAGCGCAGATAGTACGTCGTGGTAAGAGCGTCGAGCTTCGGCCGTAGTGCCTGGAGCACCTCTTGCGTGCCGTCCTTTGAGTTGCCCTCGATAATGGACAGCGCGCACCGCTCCGCGCCGAGATAGGTGATTGCCTCGACCACGCTGCCCAGCAGCCGCGGCAGCAGATGTACTGCCTCGCGCAGGTCGATGGCAAAAAAGTAGTCAATCTCCACGTCGTTCCGCTTTATCACCGCCGCGTCGGGTGCCGGCCGTCGCAAGGAGGCGTACCGCGTATTTCCAAAGATAAGGGGGCATTCGAGTCGTGGAAGGTCGGTGCTGGCCGGATTGAAGATGACGTCGACGTAGCGCGAGATGTTTTCGGCGGAGATGACACCGGACGTGACTGACTGTCAGCCGGAGCTCCACGTCAACCAGCCACGATGTGTGTCTTACCTGGAGAAGAGGTCGTGTTTGTGCTGGCCCCCGGGTCGGCTGCTGCGCCGTCTAGGGCGTCTGGCACGCCATTGTCGCCTGTGACCAGTGGCCGCGGCTGTCGCAGGCGGGCCAGATGGTGGCCCTCAAAGTAGAGGGTCGTCGCGATGATGAGGAGAAAGACAAGTTGCCCGACGAGGACGGATCTGCGTCGCATGGCGACCGAAGCTGCTGTCAGAACGGGAAATGTAGAAAGGAAAAGTGCTCGGCTAGGGCGGCCGTAGCACCATTGTTCGGGGACAACGGCAGATATGCGGGTGAAGCAACGAGAAAGTCCGCAAGCGGCCGTTGCAAATAAAAAGGGCGGCGAGAATCGCTAATGAAATAGCGAAAGAGGAATAGGGGCTACTGGCAAAGTACTCGACTCGCTGCTATGTTAGCGCCCCCGTGGAGTATTCGACTTTGGTTACAGGAGGACCTTGTCTTGGCGGAAAAACTTGGTGCAAGGAAAAGCCCCACAATTGCTCCAGTTTCGTGATGGCAGGAGCCATCGCATCTCCCCTGCGCTCTGTCATTTTTGTTTCCGTGGTTCCATCAGAAATCGTGCCCTGCCCCTCACAATCTGCCTAGGCGTCCCTCTGATTGTTTCTGCTCCGGCAGCCACCGAGCTAGGCCCTCCCCCCCCCCCCTCCAAGTGCAGGTGCCAACCGCCCGCCGCCGATCCACCCTGGCCGGCCCCGTTCACAGGCGGCTAGCTAGCGCTGACGAATGGTTGGCTTGAGCGGCTGGAAGCCCCGCAATAGCCCGCGAAAACTGGCGTCTCACATGTGCTGACCCAACAAGACGGCCTGCAGAGGGCCTGCAGAGGTGAAACAACGGATTCTGAGGGAGATGAGCAGTCCACAGCATTGCCAAGCATTGCCCAGCGTTGCCCAGCATGGCCCAGTACTCCGTACTGCCCTTCATGGGCGGGGGGGAGTAGGCGAGCAAGGGTCTGGGTCGGGCGGCTATTCTCTGCGGCTGTGACCTGACACACGCATGCATCGCCGTTTTGGCGTTGGCAGCCGGGGGAGGGTGGGGGACGACGGGGTCTCATCGTGGCGCTTGGCGGTTGGGTTGACAGAGGGCAGCGCAGGCCCGCGTCGGCTCTCCCATATAAGAGGCCATGTACGCGTGTCTCGCGGGATCCGAGAGTCTGGCCTGTGCCATGTTCCACAATCTCCTTCGTCCACCAGACATGTCGAATTCAGTCATCTGCCATGGCCTGCTGTGGATCTGGGTCCTGGCTCTGGCAGACGTCGTGGTCGGCGGGCCGGCCATGACAGCGCCGTCGACACTCCGATTTGCACCCCTACGAGCCAACGTGTTCCGCCGCGCCTCGACGACGAGCGAGCTGAGCACGTGTGGCTATCTCGACGGCAACGTGGACAATCCCCGCACGGCGGCGCCCGGGTTCGACTGCCGCATCGACACGGCACACGGCATCTGGGGCTTCTGTCCCACCACGGTGATCGCGGCGACAGACTGCGGCCTGGCAGCGGCGTGTCAGGATAGCGGCTCGTGCTCGAGCATCTGCCGCTTCAACACCGACACGGCCCTGACGACGTTTACCTGGTGCGTGACGGCTGCGGGTGGTCCCGTGTGATGGTTGTGGCTAACTGGCGTGCAGCGAGAGCTCAGGGACGTTTGTCAACTACTGCTCGACGGCCCTGTTGACGTTTGGCGTCGACCAGACCTACGCCTACTTGGCCTGCGGCAACTCGCCAACCACAGAGGACTACTATATCACGCCGACCTTCACCTCTTCCTCGAGCACATCCAGATCCACGACCAGCTCCACGTCCTCAAAGTCCTCGGCAACGTCCACTGCCACTTTGTCGTCGACACCGGCATCGTCGACGTCCTCTCCAACACTATCCGCATCCACCCCGACGTCGTCCGCCAGCAGCGCGAGCACGACATCCGTGGCTGCATCAGCACCGGCGTCTGCCGTCACCAGTGCCAGTGCTGCCATTGGCAGCAACACGGGCGCGATTATCGGTGGTGTTCTCGGCGGCCTGGCCCTCGTGTGCGGCTCGGTCGTGGCCGGTCTCTATGTTATGCGGCGGAACCGGTCGGCCAAGGCGGCACAGGTGTCGGAGACCAGGTCGATGTACCACCTGGACCCGTCGCATCCATCCGTATCACAGGTCCAAGAGGCCGTGTACGAGGCGGATTCCGTCCAGAGTGACAGTGTCAAGTATCCATATTATCCCCATCAGCGCAACATGTATGCTGTCGAGTTACCGTCCAACCGATACGATTAAGAAAAGGCGAGCCATATACCACTTGTTTCCGGCATGTATCTTGGTTGTATTTGCCTTCAAAATAGATTCATAATATGCAAAATTCTCTCTACGGGTATGTCTATGTAGTTTATAGTCTCTAGTTGTTCACACTTCCTTTCGTCAGCACCCCGGCCTAAGCCCGGACGCGCTCCGCGTCAAAGGTGCCGAGCAAGAAGCGCTCGACGTTCTCCTGCGCGGTGCGCCGGTAGTTGGAACGGGTGCTGGCGGCAACCCAGGCGGTGTGGGCGGTGACGATGAGGTTGAGGTCGCCCTTGCCGGCAGCGGCCACGACGGGGCTGTTGTGGGAGTCTGCGGGCTCATGGTCAAAGACGTCGATGCCGGCACCGGCGAGGCGGCCCTCGCGGAGGGCATCGACGAGGGCGGTCTCGAGGACGACGCCGCCGCGGGAGACGTTGATGAGGATGGCGTCGGGGCGCATGAGGCCGAGCTCGCGGGGCCCGATGAGGCCGAGCGTGTCGGGGAGGCGCGGACAGCAGACGATGAGGACGGTGGCGCGGCGGAGGGCGTCGTCAAAGGGGACGCGGGGGGGCGTGGGGAAGGGGGGGGAGGAGGAGGAGGAGGAGGACAAGGGCGACGACGAGGAAGAAGAAGAAGAAGAAGCCGGCGGCGGCGCGGTGACGGCCGAGGAGGACACAGAGTCGCCCTTGCGGCCCCCCACAATGACCTGCATGCCCAGGCCGCCCAGCAGGCGGGCCACGGCCTGGCCGACGCCGCCGTAGCCGAGGATGGCGAGCGTCTCGTCGCGGCAGCTCGGCGGCGGCACGCCGACGGTGTAGGCCTCGGACATGAGCGTGCCGCGACGCGGCCAGTCGTCGCGCACGGTGGCGCGCATGACGGGCAGCAGCGAGCGGCGCGCGGCCAGGTACAGCGCGGCCACGTGCTCGGCCAGCGCGGTGGTGTTGCAGTGCGGGCTGTTGAGCACGCGGATGCCGCGCGCGGCGCAGGCGTCGAGGTCGACGGCGTCTGTGCCCGAGGCCATGACGGCGATCAGACGCAGCCGCGGCGACACGGCGGCGTCCAGCACGTCGGCCCGCAGCGGCTGCACCGTCATGAGCACAATGTCGGCATCGGCGATGCGCGCGGCGACCTCGGCGCCGGCCGTGTGGTCGTACTCGGTCAGGGTAAAGGTGTGCGGCGGCGGCACGACCAGCGGCGGGATCGGCGTGTAAAACGTCTCGAGGGCGACAATGTTGAGGTGCTGCGGCAAGGGGGGCGACGGAGGAGCCATGGTTGGAATGGGGGGCGGAGGTGGATGGAGGGGTGAGGAGAGAAGGAGGACCAGAAAATGAGGAGGAGGACGAAGAGAGGGAACAACGTTGCAGTCACGAAAGAGGCAGGATTGCGTAGACGTTGCAAGGGGTCATGTCCGCCAGGTCAAATGACAGCCGTCTGCTGCGGATGTTGCGGCTCGACCCGGTCGATTGGTCGCATGTTTCTCGTTGACGTCGTCCGCTGGTCCATGCAAGGGCGTGGGGGCGGCACGTGACATGGCTGGTGGGATACTGATCCCTGAGTTTTGAGGCACTATGTAGGACAGTATGGTTAGAAATCGAAAATCCAGGAACAGCTGGCTTCTATTACCCCTGTCCTCTTAGCGTCTATCACGGAGGACTGCTCCCAAGGGGCCGAACCAGGAGAAACCTTGGCAGGGATCCGATCAGATGCTGCATACGGAGTAGGCCTGAATTGCACAGACTCAGTAGAGGTCAAGGCCCTGTGAAGATCCGCAATGTATTCTCAGAGGGTAGCCAGACTGCGTTCTGCGCAGAGTAGCCCTGTGTGTTGATGCCTGATTGGTCAGGTATTGACCGTACTTTGTAAATCTTACCGCTTTTGATGATTTTTCGGTGGAATTACCCGTTATAACTCCGTACTCCGTATTACTTGAACTCCGTACGGAATACTCCACACACCCCTTTGTTTACTTTGCCGTACTGCTAATTGCAAGACATCGCCACTGCTATGCTTACGAGTACTACTGTACAATGCTGCTACTACGAACGTAAGGCGCAAAACCCCCTAGATATCACGTAGCTAGGCACTCGTTGGAGTGCGGCCGTCACCAATGGGAGTGCAGTATTTGAGAGCCGAGCATTACGCAAGTGCGAGGCTTGGCCAGGGTGACATGTTCCTGACCCGCAAACAAGCTTTACGGCGTAGGGCAGACAGACGCTAGCAGAATTTGCCCGCCACCGGGGCTCGGGCTCCGCCTCGGGACTCGCGCTCTGTCACGGGTTCGGGGTCGGAGTCAGGCTCGGGGTGGGGCTCTGGGTTGAGCTCGGGGTTTGGTGCGGCAGCCATCCGATTGCGCAGCTGCATGCGAGGCCTTGCCGCAGAGGAGAGCGGAATTGGGCAGATTGGGCTGCGAGCAGGTGGTTTTGACCCGGCCCGAGGCAATGCAATGCAGAATCGTGCATGCTGCTGTGTCAGCTCGTGCTTTATCGGGGCAAGGCATGCGGGCCACGAGAACTAGCACGAAAAAAAAGAGGGGTCCCCGCCCGGGTTTAGTAGTCCCCGGCAAATCCGTGGTCCGCGCTCGGGCCCCCTTTCTGGTTCCCGGGCGAGCGTACATGACAAATCAGGGAGCACAAACAAACGATAAAGCAAGGTATTTCCCTAACGGGCTAAATTTTTGCGTCCGCGGCTCTACACATTCCCTTTCGGTAGCAAAACAACTTGCCCCTGACATTGGCCAGCTGCTCTCCTCTTTCCCACCCGTGTTCTTCTACCGCCTGTGACCGGTGTCTAGATTCGAAAATGGATGAGAAGGATGTTTCCCAGTACGGCGGCGCTGCCCAGGGCAACGCCCCGACGTCGCGGCCCCGGACCGCGTCGTCGGCCACGGAGGTGACCAGGGAGAAGCAGGAGCAGTCCGGGTCCAGCCCGGCTTCCAAGCCCGAGGTGCAGACCGACTCCGACGACGAAGATGACGAGGAGGCCGTCGCGGCCCACGACCGCGACTACAACCAGCGCCTCGCCCGGGTCAAGAGCCAAGACCACGGGTATCCCGATATCGACCACACGGCGGGAGAGGCCGAGGGTCTGGGCCACGACCTGGACGTGGAGCTCGCCATGGTGCGTGGAGGCTGGTTTTTTTGCTACCAATTAGACAAACCCCAAGACTGACGGACCTCGCAGGCCCCCGACGTGGAGAGCATCCGCCGCATCGAGACCCGCGGCAGCGTCAAGAGCAAGATCTCGCGCGTGTTCACGTCGACCAGCAAGAAGAGCAAAAAGGACGGCATCCGGGCCGAGCTGCTGCCGCTCACCGACCTCGACCGCGGCATTGTCGGCTGGGACAGCCAGGACGACCCCGAGATGCCCCTCAACTTCTCCCCCTCCAAGAAGTGGCTGCTGGCCGGCCTGCTCTCGGCCATTACCTTTATCACGCCCTTTGCCTCGTCCATCCTGTCGCCCGGCATCAGCCACGTCGACGCCGAGTTCCACAACACCAACACGCTCAAGGCCTCGCTCATGGTCAGCATCTACCTGCTCGGCTACTGTCTCGGGCCGCTGCTCATGGCCCCGCTGTCCGAGATCTACGGCCGCAAGGTCGTCCTGACCGGCGCCAACGCCTTCTTCTGCTGCTGGCAGATCGGCTGTGCGCTGGCGCCCAACGTCGCCGCCATGACCGTGTTTCGCCTCATGTCCGGTGTTGGCGGGTCGGGTTGTATTGTAGGCTCTTCTCCGCGCGGCCTACCTTGTTAAAGATGCTAATCTGGCAGACTCTTGGCGGCGGCCTCATTAGCGACATTTTCCGTGTCGAGGACCGTGGCGTGGCCATGGGCGTCTGGGCTCTGGGCCCCTTGTTTGGTATGCATGAACTGCTTGCACAATAAAACGCCCGTCACTAACACCCATGCCTCTAGGCCCGACCATTGGCCCGCTGGTGGGCGGCTTCATGGCCGAGACGATCGGCTGGCGATGGGACTTTTGGGTGGTGCTCATTGCCGGCGTCATCCTGACCGTCACCATTGAGGTCTTTAACAAGGAAACGAGCCACCGCATCCTCATCCAGCGCAAGGTCAACCGCCTCAAGAAGGAGCTCGGCCGCGACGATCTGCGCAGCTGCTACGACACGGGCGCCATCCTGACGGCCACGCAGGTGCTCAAGATGGGTCTGGTGCGCCCCATCAAGATGCTGTTCCTGTCGCCCATGGTGTTTTCGCTGTCCCTCTACATTGCCTTTGTCTACGGCGTGCTGTACCTGCTCTTCACCACCATTCCCACCGTGTTCGAGGAGACGTACGGCTTCAACGTCGGCCTCACGGGCCTGGTCTACCTGGCGCTGGGCGGCGGCAACGTGATCGGCTGGCTGATCATCACCATCTACTCGGACAGAAACGTCATCCGCCTGGCCAAGGCCAACAACGGCGTCTTCGTGCCCGAGATGCGCCTGACCATGTCCATCTACTTTGGCTGCTTCTTGCCCATTACCTTTTTCTGGTACGGCTGGTGTGCTTACTACAAGGTCCAGTGGATGGCGACCATTCTCAGTCTGATGCCCTTTGGCTTTGGCATTATCGGCCTCTTTTTGCCCATCACCACCTACCTCGTCGACGCCTACCCGATGTACGCCGCCTCTGCCATTGCTGCCAACACGGTGCTGCGCAGTCTGGTCGGTGCCCTGCTCCCCCTCGCCGGCCCCCGCATGTACTCCAGTCTCGGCCTCGGCTGGGGCAACTCGCTGCTCGGCTTTGTCTCCATTGCCATGATTCCCGTCCCCATGTTGATTTACAAGTACGGCAAGCAGCTTCGCGAGATGCAGACCTTTAAGCTGTAATCACAGCCGTCTAATCCCTGCTCCCTCCTTCCCCCCCCCCCACCTTTTACATTTTTTTTTTCCTTTTTGTGCCTCTCCATATTCTTTCCCTTTTAATTAGATTTTCCGGCTGCTGGTGGTACTACATGGGACGGTGATGTAGGATAGTAGAAAAGGCGGGTTGTTATATTTTTTCCTCTCAGCGGCAAGCAAGCAAAAAGGATAGAGCGGATACAAATGTTAATAAATGGTATACAAGGACAACCAACTCTTGCGGTGCAAGAAAACGCAAGACGAGTCATAACACGACAGCCTTGGACCACTGTGATACGACCAAAATAGGCACGAACAATCTCGGCCCAGAACGCAGCCTGATCTGAGCAACTATCACCATCTTGTCCTTCGCCTCTGCTCTTTCGATGCAATTTGGACGGCCACATACTCAGCCCCAAACAACAGACGGCTGGGTCGCGCTAGGAGCATACGGAGTACTTGGAAGACGGCTCGACCTGATGTGGGTCTCCCAACTCATTGCCCCTGCCATACCCAAACCGGCAATGAGAGCACGCAAACGCGGAGCGCACGGATACGGGCACAGAACCCGAAATCTCAATCAAAAAAGACACGGACAGCAAAAGAGGAAGAGGAGGACAAGGCACAGTCGTCCTCTTGAAAGTAGTCTTGCTGGAAATCTAGCATCACTGGTATGTCACGCTGTATCCGGCCCAGTACGTCGGCTCGTCGGCCAGGACGACCTGCCCGCCATGGGGGGCCAGCCAGGAGCCGCAGCCGTTTTGCAGCGCGTAGCCCTGGCCGGCGGCAAAGGAAACGGTAAAGTTGCCGGCGCGTGCTGCCGAGGCGTCGAGCGTGCCGCTGCCCGTCAGCCAGCGGCCGTCGCGGGCGCTGCTAAAGGCAAAGACGTCGCTGCCGACCTCGCGCACGTGCGCGACCCAGCGCTGGGCAACGGCCTCGTGGTCGGCGGTGGCGGCCGTGGCCGTGACGCGGGTCGAGGCGTTTGTCGGATTAGTCAGCGCCGTGTCGGCGGCCTCGAGCACGAGGTAGCGGCCCTCGGTGAGGCGGCCGCGCATGCTCTTGTAGCCGGCCTCGGCCAGGGCGGGCACGTCGGCGACGGCCAGCGAGTGGCGGGTGCCGACGTACGGCACCGTGGGCCGCTGGGTCGGATAGAGCGACTCGCAGTGGGCGGCGCCGTCGTACTTGCCGGTGGTGCCCGTGTGCGGCGGGATGGCGTACGGCAGGTCCGGCACGGAGTAGTCCGGGTGGTCAAAATCAAACGCCGCCGTCAGGTCCGACATGTGGGCGCGCCGCCACGGGCCCATCTCGGACGTAGTCACGTTCTTGCCCTTGGCCGCCTGCCACTGCTCGACAAAGAGGAGCTGCGAGTTGTGGTCGGCGTGCTCTGTAAACACGTGGCCGCCGCGCGTCCACGGCGAGACAATGTAAAACGGCACCCGGAAGCCCGGCCCCGAGAAGACGTAGCCCTGGCCGGCCAGCGGGTCCTCGAGCCACTCGCCGGCCGTGCCGGAGGGCGCGTGGTACGGGGTCACGTGATCGCCCCACCCGCCCGTCTCGTCGTACGACACAATCAGCGCCGTGCTGCGGTAGGCCGGCGACGTCAGCACCGCCTCGGCCACCTGCTTCTGCAGCCACGCGCCGTCGCGCGGCGTGTACTGCGGGTGCTCCGACAGCTCCGACGGCGCGATAATGTACGAAATCGCCGGCAGCGTGCCGTTGGCCGCCTGCGCGTAAAACGTGTCCAGCGAGAGCCCGCCCATGCCGCGCGTGTACAGGTCCGTGCCCTCGGTCAGGTCCTGGAACTGCTCGAACCAGGCGTACGGGTTGTCGTCAAAGTTGTCCGTGTCCTGGTACACCTGCCACGTGACGTTCTGCGCCTCGTACAGCTCGCCCGCCGTCGTCCACTTGAGCGGGTAGCAGTTGATGCCGTCGCTGTCGCAGCCGGGCGTCTCGTTGTTGTCAATGTACGGGTAGCCGCCGTCGGCCGCCGTCTGCGGCGAGCCGGGCACGTTGATGCTGCCCGAGACCCACGTGACGCGGTTGGGGTTGGTGGACGCAACGACGGCTTCCTGCGAGGGAGCCTGTTAGTGTCACGTGACGTCCATATTCGGTACTCTCCACCTAGTACCTGGTACATGTCGCCAAGGGTCCAGCCCTCGGCGAGGGCAAACTGGATGGGAATGTCGTCGCGCTGGAAGTGGCCCCAGCTGTACGGCGTGTTCTTCTGGGCCCACAGATTGTTGTTGCCGTGGGCGTAGGCCTCCTGGTTCGCCGCCCAGCCGTTGCTGCCGCCGGCCATGCACTGGGTCGCGTTGAGCCAGGTGCCGCCGAGATAGTTAAGGTACCAGGGGTTCAGCGTGGTCGTGGCGTTGTACGTCTGCGTCCACACCGGGACGCCGTTGTCGACCTGGACGTTGGGGTCGGCAAAGCCGCGCACGCCGGCCATGGTGCCAAAGTAGTGGTCAAAGGCACGGTTCTCTGTGCACGTCAGCACGAGACAGCCCGCTGCCAGCGTGGACGGGGTCGATGCGCACCCTGCATGAACAGCACGACATGGTCAATGTCGGCCAGCGAGCCGGCGAGGGCCAGGCTGGCCAGCGACAGAACCGAGGCGAGCTTGGAGAGGACGGCCATGGCGAAGCGACAAGGCGAAACGGACAGTCTTCCACTCGGCAGGACAGCAACCATCGACAAGTCTGTCGGCGGCGTCGTCTTGTACTGTATATTTTATAGCTGCCCTCTCCCACGTGCCGTAAGAGCCATGGGCAAATAAGGCCGTTTGGATTATACCGCAGTGGAGACGCTGAGCAACGGCCAATCGCAGGCAGTTTGGCCACCCCGTGTCGATCAGCACCGACTCGAGCAGCCTAGCCGTCCCCTGGTCGGTGTCGACCGTGTTGCTGGCTGTGTTTGGGCTCCACGTGCAGGTTCCTGAGCCGGTTAGGCGGTATGGAGAATGGATCACAAAAGGTGGGCTTTGCTTCTTTTCCTTTTTTATTCTTTTTTATTCTTATTGATCCTTTTTCCCCTCTGCCTCGTTCCACCCCACTGCCCGTGTCCCCGTCTACCACGCACACACCTCGCCCGGCTCCACCACGTGTGTGGCCTCGCCTGGCCGGTCAACGTGCAGTACCATGGCGAGTCCGCTGCCCAGATGCACCGCCATGTGACAGTGCAGCATCCAGAGGCCCGGATTGTCGGCCCGGAAGCGCACCACCACGTGTCCGCGCCGCGGCACCATGACCGTATCTTTCAGGAGCGGTGCCGGCAGCCATCCAGACGGCGGCGGCCGCCCGGAATACGGGTTGTACGAGCCCCAGCCGCTGCGGTGGTCGGCCCGGTGGCGCGACAGCACGTAAAAGTCGTGGCCGTGCAGGTGGAACGGATGGGCGCCGTCGTCGAGGTTGTTGATCACCAGGTCCACCCAGGCCTGGCTGTCCGGGTCGGCCTCGATAAACGGCACCAGCTGGTTCCCGTTCCAGGCGGACCGGGGCAGCGATGCGAGCGGCGGCGACTGCGGCGCCCACGACGAGTGGTTCATGAAGCCCTTGGGCTCGTTTTCAAACTTTGCCAACAGCTGCACTCTGGCGTAGACGACGAGTGTCTGGGCTGCCGCAGGGGGACCGTCGGGCATGGTGGCCGTGGCGACGCCGTGGAGAGCATCCAGCCGGATCGGACGGGACGCTTCGGGGAACGGCTCCGTCTTCTCGGCCTCGAGAGCGGCCGGGCCCAGTGCTGCCGCCGGCGTGATGGGAAACGACTGATTGGGGCGCAGGGCCTCATTCTGGAACCCAAGGTTTCTGCTGGTCAGTCGCTGCTCTTTTTCGAAAGAGAGAGGAAAAAGAAAAGGCCTACTCTGGGTCCAATGAAATAAACAGCCGTGTCGCGTCGGCCGCTGTCACCAGCACGTCCACCCGCTCGCCCGGGTACAGAATGCCGACGCCGTCGCCCGACACGGCAGTTACTGGGTGGCCACCGTCCACGGCGACGGGCACAAAGCTGGCACCCGGCACGGCCACACTGAAGCCGGCCAGCGAGCCGACGTTGAGGATCCTCCAGCGGGCCGCTCGGTCCGAAAGGCCGGCGGTCAGCGACAGGCTGGCATCGGCCACCGGCGCACACTGCACCGGCCGTGCCGGCACCGCCATGGCGCAGTCGAACCGTCCGCGGCCGTTGATCAGCAGCGAGTCCGGCACCGGCTCGCTGCCAAAGTGCACGTACGACGAGAACCAGCGCTGCGTGTCGACGGCCGCGGCGTGGAACCAGTCGCCGACCATGAAAAGCAGGTCGTCCACGGCATCCGCGTCCGTGTCCGTGTCCGTGTCCGTGTCCGTGTTCGGCTCGTGCACCACCATGCCGCCAAAGAGCCCGTCCGCCCGCTGGCCGCCCACGTGGCTGTGCCACCAAAACGTGCCGTGCTCGTCGTCGCCGATCCGGATCCGGTACGTGAACTGCCCACCCGGCTCGACGGCGCACTGCGTCACGCCCACGGCCCCGTCCATGTCGTTTTGGCCCGCGAGCCGCAGCCCGTGCCAGTGCAGCGATACCGCCTCGTCCGCGAGCCCGTTGACCACGTGCACCACCAACTCGTCGCCCGACCGCGCCTCGATCGTCGGGCCCGGAAAGACCCCGTTGACGAGATACACGCGCTTCTGCACCCCGTCGGGCGCCCGCATGCCCCGCGTTATGTTCCAGGCCAGCTCCACGGTCTGCGCCGGCCGGCGCGCGTGCTCGGCCGGGTGCAGCCGGATGACCAGCGATGCATCCACACTCTCGGACGCCGTCTCTGGGCTTGCCGACCCTGGGCTCACCAGCAGCCGCGCTTCGGCCTCCCACAGCGCCCATGTCGGCGGCCATGACTGCATCACCACGTAGGCGATGCCGAGAAACAGGCTGGCCAGTGCAGCACATTGAGCCGCCAGCACGATGCTGGGCTTCGCCTGGAAGGCCATTGTAGCCGTGGACGGTGGGCTGGGAGGTGGTCTCTTGCACGCATTGGTGAGTTCTGATAGCACACTTGCATAAATTCAAAAAAGATCGGCAGGGTGTCTCTTCACTCACAAGCCACGGGCTCATCTCGCTACAGGTGATTGGCTGCTGTAAGCTCGCTGCAGTAATACACGCTACAGGCTTCTGGACCTTGTAACTCCCTTTAGCGTTGTTCTACGTAAAGTGGAGTGCTGGAAGCCGCCGCGGAATCCGTGCGCCACTTGCGTCTGCCATCGAACTTTTGGGTTTTGAAATTTTGAGTTTAAGCTTTTCTTTACGGATTAAAAGGACCACATGGTCTATAGCGGGTATCATGCACTGTCCTCGAGCCATTTTCACTCACAACGAGTTTTTTGCTGCCGGCTGTCCCTCCGTCTCCTCTGTCTGCTCCTCCTCTCCTTTGACGCGCGACAGGCCAATATACTTGACGCCAATCTGGTGTACAACCACATACGTAGGAACGACGGCCAGGCCCCAGAGCCCAAAGGAGATGCCGGGTTGGGTGATGAGCTGTAGATGTTAGCATGTCGGCCAGGCAGGCGGAGAATGGCTGGACGGGCAAACTCACCGGCGTCTTCGTCGAACTAATGCCAGACGCAATGCATTGGCCGCCGCTTTCAATGGCACGAATGAAGCTCGTCAGACGTGGCACATCGGCAGGGGTCCGCGCAAGGCTGGCGATGAGCCAGTAGGCGTAGTTGTATGTCAACGCCCAACCGACTTGCAGCAGGATGTAGAGGGCCCAGCCGCGCCCAAAGCTGGCGTCGCTCCAGTCCAGGGATGGTCTGTGGTGGGTATAGCCGTGCTGAACCACGGTGCCCCAGATCCAGCAGCCGCCAATGAGGGAGATGGTGAAGATGAAGGCGCTGCGGGCACGGACGGCCAGTGATAAGCGGTCCCAGTCCAGGAAGGCGCCCATCAGCAGCGTGGCCGTGATCTGGGCAAGGGCGGCGACGAGCGAGCGAGGCGAGCGCGCGGGCGCGAACGGTAAAGTAGAGCGAGAGATAGGAGCTCAGAAAGGGGAGGCTCCAGTTGATGTAGATGAAGAAGGGGACCAGCAGCAGGATCTCGGGGCGGGTGGCGACCCGGCCGAGGGCACGGAACTCTTCAAGATCCGAGATACGCGCAACGGGCTGCACGCGTGTGCCGTTGCGGCGGCGGACCTTTTCGGGGGGCGAGAGGAGGAAGCCGGCGGCCGGGCCGAGGCATTCTGATTAGTCAGCAAGACGACATCACCGCAGCGAGGAAGACGGGGGGCACGGCGACGCACGCAACACGACAAAGGCAATGTAGGTACGCCAGTCGAGCTTGCCGGTGGAGCGGCCTTTGGCATTGAAGCCCAGGTTAATGACACCGCCGAGGATGCTGCCGCTGTTGCGGTAGCAGAGCCAGTAGGACAGGTAACGGCCACGCGTCCGGGCTTCGGGGTAGCTGATCATGATGGCGGCCTCGGCGGCCCAGAAGAGGCCTGCGGTGATGCCACAGGCAGCAGAGCCAAAGTAGATGAACCACTTGGTGCCGTAGCGGTTGTTGGTGTAGAGGGCGGCAGAGTAGAGGACGTAGCCGGTGGTGCCGAGGATGAGCGTGTTCTTCAGGCCTATGCGATTGGCAATGAGACTTCCGCAGAGGCAGGTGACGGTCATGAGGGAGAACAGAACAGCGTTTCCCGCCCTGGGGAGAAGTCAGTAGGGAGCTGGGGAGCTAGGAGCAGCCAGACGGCGTGTCTCACATGACCAGGTACGGCGTCTGTTCGCCACCGGCACCGACGGCTGACAGGGCATTCCAGAGGCCGGGAGCGGCAAAGGCGGCAATGCCGACAATGGTGGCTTGGAAAAAGACACCGTGGAACCAGTGGTACTTTTGGCCAGGCAGCGCCTGTTCTCCGACGGTGAGGTCGACCGCCTTGGTCTCGGTGTTGGACGCCATTGCGAGCAGGGCAGCAGACTCTGGTACTATGTCCTAGACCGGGCCTCGACACGCGTCTGTCGCGTTCTACTTATGCAGTCGTTTCTGTCGGATCCGCATACGGAGGAGGCTCGGCGGTATGGCGCCATTCGCACTAATACGACGGATGTCGTCCCATATCCAGCAGCGTGGATGGCCGAGAAATTGTACTTTTTGTCTTCCTTCTGCCCCTCTTTTCTCTGCTCATCTGTCCTCTTTTTGTTTAATCTTTCTCACTCCCGATGCCGATTCTTTTCATCAAAGAATGCGCAGTAATGACAGCCCAATTGCAAGAATATCTAGAGCTTCAACTGTCAACTGCGAGGCACCGGCCCTTATTCTAGGCTAGACTTTTGGACGATTTTCTTGGCAGAAATCGAGTCCGCAATGCGATAATTCTTAGGAATCTGAAAGATGTCTCTACTCTGAAGCTGGCGCTGCTAAAGTAGCGGCTACGCAACCGTTGAATCCTATCGACTCGGCACTCGAAGCGCACGCACCTCTGTTCACTTTACGGCCCACAGAAGCACTGAAAAGATTGCCGACGTGTTCGGTCAGCCCATGTGGCGTCGTAAACCGTACCCAGGAGCGTGGCCAGGGGCGTCCGGGAGCATAAACGGCCGGCCACGGCTGCGCTATGCCCGATTTGTGCAGTTTGGCGTCCGCACGCCATCGACGACCACGATGACGCCTGGCCAAGGCGCCGCTTCCGGGCAGTGCGGGATGCGTTGTAAGCTGAAGGGTGTGGCGAGCGCTGTAGTAAGGGGCGGGGGGGTAATAAAAGGAAAAAAAAAATTGAAAACAAGAAGAGAAGGGGAAAAAAATCGAAAAAAAAATCAAAGGACTCCCCGTACAGAAAAGAATGGCCATTTCACTGCAAGAATTTGTCTTTGACGGCCAGCAGAACACGCGCGATCTCGGCTTTGGCTGGGACGCGACGTTTCCGTTGGCACTGCAGGCGGTGGCGACGGAAGACGGACCGGCGACGCTGGCCGACTACGTTTCGGCGGTGCAGGAGCTGGCGTCGTCGGGCCGGCTGCTGGCGCTGGTGCGGGAGCACGGCGGTGCAGTGCTGCTGCGGGGGGCACCCATCCAGACGCCGGCCGACTATAGCGAGCTGGCGCACGCGTTTGGGTTCCGGGCGCACGTCGAGGTGGGCCGGCCGCCGAGACGGACGGAGCTGGCCAAGAACGTCAAGACGGCCAACGAGGGCCCGCCGGAGCTGCCAATCTGGCCGCACAACGAGTACGGCTGGTCGACCATTAACCCGGCATGGCTGACCTTTTCGGCGCTGGCGGTGCCGGCGGCGGGCGGCGAGACGCCCCTGACGTCGAGCATCGGGCTGGCGGCGGCGGTGCGGGCGCGGGCGCCTGCCTTTTACGACAAGCTGCGGGCCAAGGGTGTGCGTTACGTGTACCGCTACGGCACGACCGACGTGGCGTCCAACACGGGCACCAGCGTGTTTGGCGCCTACGGACAGACGGTGCAGGCCGAAGACGACGCAGCCACGGCACGGCGCAAGATCGAGGCCGAGGTGCGGCGACACAGCAACGCGTTTGTGTGGAACGACGACGGCAGTCTGACCGTGACGCACACGGTGCCTCGTGAGTGGAGGCGTGGAGGACTTTCTATTGTTTTTTTTGTTTTTTTTTTGCTCTCTTTCTTTTCTTTCTTTTCCTCTTCTTCTTACCTCCCGCTAACCATCCAGTCATCCGTAAACACACCGATACCGGCCTGGCCTCGTGGTTCGGCAACGTCACCAGCGCCTGGGGCCGCAGCGTTCACCACGGCGCCACCGAGCCGCCATACCGCGGCGACGACGACTCGTACCACCCGCCGCCGCTCTATGGCGACGGCGAGCCCATGGAAAAGGAGTACCTAGACATGGCTCTGGAGCTGGCACAACAAGCACAGGTACTAGTGAAATGGCAAAAGGGCGACCTGGTGCTGTTGGATGTGAGTTTCCGCTTTTGCTGTCCTCTCTTCTTTCCATTTCCTGACACTCCCCACCAGAACTATGCCGTCATGCACTCCCGCTCCCCCTGGTCCGGCCACCGTCAGGTACTCGCTGCCCTGTGGGACGCTGACGGCCGCATCGACGACTATCCCGAGGGCAAGGCTATTCTACAGCACAGCCCACGGGTTCCAGTTGTAGTGTGACGTGATGTTGTACTTGTAGCGAGTTGTAGCCAGAATAAAAGCGGCTTCTGGAGATCACTGCGAGGCGCCCGCCCGCCAACACGCCGGCCCGACAGCGGCTCCCGTTCCATGATTCAAAGGCGGTGGGCGAGGGGAGGAGGTCAGAGTCGACACGTGATTACGAGATTCTGCACGCTAGTTGAGGCCAAATTAAGCATAAGTAGTGGCAAGTGGCCTATTCAACGGCCCTGTTCCCGGCCACCACGTGACTCGACTAACACAGCATTCCTACGGCTGTGGCTGTCTTTGTAGAGCGTCTATGAATAATGCAGGGTGCTAGCTCACTTTAGAACCGCCAAAGACCGGATAGAGGATGGCTCCGGCCAAAGGGCATCTTCGGAATCTTTGCAGCAGTCCGGTCGAACGGACATCCTCTTGCTTCAACTATACGGATCTGATTTCGGCAATGCCCCGGCCCGGGTCATATAAGCCACCAGGCGTACCATATGTGACGATCAAGAACCACCTGTGCATGGAAGGCCTCACAACTCTTCAAACTCCTTTGGCATGGCACTTCCATCGACCCAGGCTCTCACGCCTTGGGCGAATAGTTCCGGAAGTTGCAAGTCCCACAAGTGGACCGCCTCTCTCACCACAAACGCCTTGCACTCTGGGTTCTTGCCACTAAGCACCCTGCCAGCCGCCCTCGTGTCATCGACACCATCTCGTTTCGCACCGGCCACGATAGCAATCCTCACACCTTTGATCTCGGCGAGATCCTCCAGGGTCACTGCGCCCACGGCAGTGTACCCAGCCGTCAGCAGTTCCATGGATTGATTCTTTCGGAATTCCTCTCTGAGGCCTGGGAGTGGTTCCACGCCAATGGGCCACCAGAACATGGTGTCAGAGACGACCTTGCCCAACCCCATGCCGACCCCGCTCAGCAGGCGTGGTTGGGACATGACAAGTCGTCTCAACCCGCCATACGGCGCGCACCCGGTGCAGAATAGACTGAGCACCAGCTCCGGATACCGTCGCGCAAACTCCAGGCCAACGAAGCCACCCAGCGACATACCGACTATATGTGCTCGGCCTCCCGCGACCTTTGTCGAGATAAGATGAGAAAGTGCATTGGCAGCATTTTCGAGAGTCAACGGAAGGACGTTCTTGGACCCTGAGTGCCCCGGCAGATCGACGAGGATCAGTTCGTTTTCTTTTTGAAGAAAGGGTGTGGCGCGAGAGAATTCTAGGCTGCAGGATTCAAGGCCATGGAGGAGGACGATTGGCGCGCCAGAAAAAACGCTGCCGTCAAGCTTCGGTGAAGGGGTGAGACGGGTGTATGACAGTTCTGGTTTGGACTGCTGTGAGCCGGATTCTTGCGAGGCCATTGTTTTTCCAGGCGACAGGATGGGGAGGAGTGCTATCGTGCCTGGACTTGGGGAGAGTTTTGCATCCCAAGCGAGAAACGTCCGACCAAAAGTGTTGGAGCTAGGGATGACTCCATCAGATTTCGTGGGGTCGGTCCACATAGTATTGGTTGGCTCCTGCTCCTGCTATGCTGCGAGCTTGGCCTAGTCTGGCTAGACAGGCTCACGCACCCCTGATAATGTAGCGCGAAATTGGTCTTATGCTGTTGCCTGCAGAAACAATGGGCACTGTTAGGTAATGTGTCTGCGAGGGTTCTGCTGCAGCCTGTCGCGCTGCAGATATCCTACCTCGGCTCCGTGAGGTCAAGATTGAGAAATATACTCCGTAAGACTAACATTCCATCTTTTAACTTTAAAACCTTCCGATTAATACGTTCGATCCTGGCTGTAGGCTAATATTAGAGCATCTATAAGTAGCTTATAAGTTATATAGCGACAAAGCCTAATACGATGTTTACCTTGTTTGTTAGATATTCTTTCTTCGGAAATTTGTTAAGCTTTATGCGAACGAGACACTAACCGCGCGTCTAGGGCTACTAATTACCTTTGCCTATTCAAATTCCTATGCGATGATAGACCCACGCTATCGACAAACCTAGATGTAACAGACTTAAACCGTTTGATAGTTTGGGGTAGCTATGTTATGTTAGGAGGAGAGGTAGCAGGGCTCTTAAACTTGGCTAAATATGTTGACGGCTTTGTAGATCCCGGAAGATCGGCTACGTGTATGTAGGCGATGAGCTGGAGTAGGTAATTTTTATTCGATTTCCAGTTTGGCGCGATGAATAACTTCTTTAGGTAATGTGTACATATGGTCTTATCTTTGCACCGTCTCTTATACCTGACCCCCGCTCTCTGTCCCCGACTCTCTCGCCCTTTGCTTCTTCTCCTTTTCCTCGCGCCACCGGCCCCCCCGCGCCATTACTAGCAGCAGTACTGGAGTCGTCGCCACCCAGACGGCCGCGATCAGCACCGCACACCAGCCCATGCCGATCCGGTTGATTAGCGGAAGCGCCATCGCTGTCGCCCCGGCCCCGACCAGACAGCGGAACAAGTTGTTGGCGGCCACGGCTGTGGCTGGCGCCTCGGCGTGGGTGTCGACGACGAGCGTGTTGATGCCGTTGAGGGCGCCGGCGTAGGAGAGCCCGAGCACGAACAGAGCGACCTCGATGCCGGCGAGCGTGGCCTGCTTCTGCATGACCCAGCCATAGGCGACAACGGCGGCAGCGGCGACGTAGATGGCAGGCAGCGTGATCTGGAGGCGGATCTTCTCGATCGGTAGCCCGTCGAGGCGCTGCTGGTGTGTGGTGTCGACCACGTAGCCGAGGCGACGCGTCCACCGCCGAAAGTTCCAGTCGAGCAACAGGCCGACGGTCCAGCGCGAGCCCAGATACCCGAGGCCCAGCGGCAGGTAGCACACGCCGACGATGACGGGCGAGAAGCCGAAACGGTCCTTCAGCTGCACAGAGAGCGTCGTGATCACCATGAGTAAGCCGGCCGCGATCAGGGCGCCGCAGCCGAGCGTGATGCCGCCCTCGCGCTGGCCGAGGATACGGAGGGCCGCAAAGGGGTTGGGGCGGCGGCGGCGGCGCTGGTCTCGGTCTGTTGGGGTAGTGGTCCCGGCCTCTGGCTGCCTCCCGAACCACCGCCTCTTGCCCATCTGCCACACCGACTCGTCCCACCACGGCGGCCGTACGCTTCCATTTCCGACCACATGCCGGCACGTCTCGGGAAGAAAGACAATCATGATCGCAAACAGCCCTCCCGACAGTCCCATTAAGAACCAAAAGATGCCGCGCCACCCCCGGTACTCTGTCAGCAGCCCACCCACCACCGGCCCCAACGCCGGACCCAGCGTCACTCCCATGGACGCGTACCCAATGTACTTGCCGCGCTCAGCCCGCGTCACCATGTCGGCCACCGTGGCGCTGCTGAGCGCCGTCGTGCCGCTGCTGCCCGCACTTTGCAGACATCGCAGCACCATCAGTGCCGCATAGTTGTCCTGCAGCGCCAGTCCAAGGTTGGCCATCATGTAGACGCTGTAGCAGATCAAGTATGCTGGGCGTCGTCCGTAGGCGTCTGAGAAGGTGCCAACAAAGGATGGTGCGATGCCTTGGAAAATCTAGCGGTCAGCACCGCCAGGCAAACCAGAGACCGCAAAGACCGGCAGACAGCCTACCATGTATGTCGTAATGGACAGGCTGATATCCGATGTCGACACGTGCAGGTCAGTCGCCAACTGGTCTATGGCCGGCAGGTATACCTGGCCCGAGAGTGGCGAGACGAGGGCCAGGAAAGATACCAGCAGCGTGATGGCGACCTTCTCGTGGTGGCTGTAGACCGAGTAGGGCGGCTCTTCCTGTATGGCTCGTCCGCCACCCTCGGAGTTTTTAGAGACTATGCCTTCGTCCATCGCCTCGGAGACCGACACCCGTAGAGGGCTCGCTGTTGGTTCCTCTGTCTTGCCGTCCATGTGGTCGAGGCTGCTGGGGTGTAAGCTGCTTTCGTAGAGGCAAAATCTGCCGCCTATTCGTTCCTGGATATGCCACACATGCTCCACAGACAGAAGAAAGGCATATTTGTAGAATACACTGCAGATATAAAAAGGAGTCAGAAGTCTCGTACGGCCCGTGGAGAACTCGGCCGCTCCGGCGCCGATTTTTCGGTGCGGTGCATTTGATGGAGTTCGGGGATCCAGCCTCCATTCAAGTCCGGAATCTTTGGGAGAAACCAATGAAATAATGGCGGGCAACTGCAGTTCCTTGCTCGTAGTTAGGTCGTGTCTGCTGTTAATCCAGGCAAGGCCGGGCCCGGTGCCGATTCGGCTATGGAAAATGGCAGTCACGTGACTATGGCAAGATGCGTGAATGCATTGTTGTCAGGGACAAGTCGGGACCAGCCGACAATAGCTGGTGCTCCGTCGTAGGAGGCTGAATGCTCCTATTCGTCAGTCACGGCGCGTTGCGGGCAACATACAATGTCTGCTTCTTCTCTATGTGCTCCGGTCAAGAGAATAGCTTCTTACGCCAACGCCTCGGGCCAAGCATCCACTTTGACGGCCCAATCATCGACTACAAGGTTTTCCAACCGCTCATAAGTAGAGAATTGTACTGAGTCCTCCGTGTGGAGTGCATCCCGAAAGGTATCTTGTCTGTTCGAGTACGAGTAAACGAGAATCTTATTCTTCTGCCATGCTAGGTTACATGGCGCTTGCTTGGGTTGTCTTGCGTAATCCGGACGCTACTCCATAAGTCTCCAGAGATGCAATCTGGCACGCGAGAAAATGGAGAAAGAGGGGCCAACGGAGTGTTTTCACTCGTACTTGACCGCTGACCGACTCAGGCGTGTCTGGGCCACGTCTGGACGGTACAGAGACACAGTGTTCATGTACGAGTACGAGTACTCGTAGGATGATTGTGACTACTCGTACTCGTACATCGCTAGCTAGGTTTCAGTTGCGGAATACAAAGCCTCGTAATAGCGGCCGTCCAGCGCCGCCTTGCAGCTGCGGCCGCTACTCCGTAGTACTCGTATCTCAAACAGCGCGGTGCACATGCAGGTGAAATTTGCCCTTGTTTCGTCTGCGCCCCAAGGAAGGTACGGCACATCGGACTCGTGCCTTCCTTGTTGACACATTTCGGGGTCACATCGGCCGGCTGCTATTTTTGTGTTTGCCGTTTCCGTTTGCTGTTTTCTGTTTGCAGTCTTTTGACACGCATGCGACTTTGCACTTCCACTGCAACCTCATTTCCGTCCACAGACATCACATCGTATCTCACTGCTCGTATCTCCTTGACGGAGCCAACCTGGATAGCAGAGAGAAAAGGAAAAGGAGGAAAACGCCATGCAGGCCGACTGATGCTCAGCTCCATTGGACCAGCTTTCTTTTTCCTAATCTCACTCTCGAGCCGAGCCAAAAGCCACTTCATCGAGCCGTCGATCGGGGCCCGATCAACAAACAATCCCTGGCCAGCAAACGACTTCAAGTCGAATCGAAGACACAAGTACACAAACACACATCCTTCCAATATTTGCAATAATCGCTCATCCCTTTCGTAACAAATCGGCTGCTCAATCGGGGCAGGTCACGATCGAACCGCCGTTGCACCTCTTCGCTCGGGACCACTAACGCCGCCCACCGTCCCCCCTGCATGAACATCCCTCCCCTGAACCTAGCTCCCCCTTAGCGCCGAGCGGAGCAGCCCAACAAAGGGGGCAGTCCAGAAGCGAGCCGCCGCCATTCGTTGGAGGGGCCGAGAATGAAAATGAGGGACTGATGCATGTGCAGAAGCTCGACGCGCCAGCACGTCCGCAAATGCTCCTGTAGCATCAGGCTTACGACTCGCTCGCAGCACTGCGACGTGCCGCGATACAGCTTACGAGCTACGGGCCTATTGCCGGGAATTTGGGGGCTTTTGGGGGGAAACAGTTTGGCCCAAAGGGGGCGCGCGACCAACTCCTTAAACACAGGCGCTGCCATTCGCGTTCTAGCGCCAAATCCTGGCTCAGGGCCTCTTTGCTTGTTCTGGGATCCTCCTTTTTTTTTTTCTTTTTTTCCCCTCGGGATTCTTCTCCGGCATGCACCCCGATCACGCCCGTACAGCCCAGACGAGGCGGCCGGCTCTCAGCGTCAACACATCAGTTTCCCCGTCGACGCCATCTCGACTCAGGGGCCGCAGTCCCCATTTCGCCCATTTCGCCACAACCAGTCCGCCCAGTCCGCCCGTTTTGTCCACTCACGCTTCAGCCGCCACGAGCCCAAACGCCTCGTCACGCGCAGCCGCACCGAGCGGGACCCTCGCCGACTTCCCCGACTTCCCCGACATGGCGGCCAGCAGGGACAATGGCCGCTCCATGGCTGACATGCCGCCGATCCCCGGCCAGCGAGACTCCCATGACCTCTCGCTGCCCTCGCGTCACGTCCGCGATTCGCTCGTCTCCAACATGCTGCTCTCGCTCGACCAGTTTTCCATGGGACAGATGAGCGACCCGCTGGGTGTCAACGCCGGTCCATCACGCGCTGCCAACTCCTTTGACGACCACCGCCTCTACTCGCTCTCCACCTCGGCCGCCGGCGACGATCTCGCCCGCATCAACACCATCCCCCCGTCCGTCTCGAGGGGCCCCGCCCGCCACGGCTACTCGTACAGCTCCGACTACGAGGCGGCCGACGACGCCAGCCGCCTGTCCGGCAGCATCCACTCGCGCGGCCACCGCAGCAACAGCAGCTCCGGCTTCCAGTCCAGTCTCGGCCGCATCAACAGCATGCGCGAGTCGCTGCACCGAGCCAGCCAGCCCGGCACGCCTCGCATGATGCATTCGCGTGGCGGCAAGGCCAGCAAGAGCAGTAGCACCAACAGTATCGACACCGGCGGCTACGTCCAGGTCCTCGGCAGCCAGCGCTGGGCCCACGGCTTCGGCGGCCGCTCGTCCAGCTTCGACATGGGCCAGCAGCCGTCCCGGGGCGCGCTGGCCAACGCTGCGGGCGCGTCCGGCGTCGGCCCAAACAACAATGCCATGGACACGCTCTCAAATGCCCCAATCGTCCCCGGTGCCCTTGTCGGCTCCGCTAGCGAAGGCCCCCCCCACGGCGGCCACCAGCCGTGGCACATTGAGTTCTCCAGCTCCTTTTTCAACGAGACCTACGACGACGCTGCCCCGACGCCAACCGTGCCCGGCGGCCCTCGAAAACTGGTATCCGTGCCGTCCATGCCGTCCATCCCCTCCTACAGACAGCTTCCAGCCGACTCGTCCTCTGATCCGCGCGGGCCTGCCCGGGCACCCGAACGCCGCCGGAGTGCGCGGTCGTCTCGCAGTGCTGTCGCCACCCGGCAACCACCAGCCAAATTCGCCGCCTCCGGCCACCCGATGACGAACTTCGACCTTGACTCTGCCCCGGCACCACACGTGGGCTACGAAAAGTCCAAGGACGTGGGCCCTACCTCGGCCCCGGCCCAGCCGCAGCAGCCGCCGCCGCAACAGCAGCAGCATTCCCAGAAAGAGCGCCAGGGGTTTTTCAGAAGAGTATTCGGCTCCTTGCGCGATACTGTCGGCAACTCCGAAAATGCCTCCTCCTCGGCCGTCGCCTCGTCCGGCGGGGCGACGACGTCTGCAGACGCAGGCGGCAGTCGATCGCACTCGACAAAGTCACAAAGCACTCCGCCCTCGCGCGACAGCCACCATTCGACACACGCGGCCATCCAGAAGAAGCCGTCGGGCTTTTTCCGACGGAGGAAGAAGAGCATCTCCGAAGTGGAAGCGCCGCCTCCGCTGCCCGCCGCCTTTGTCCAGCAACAGGCTCAACAGAACACCCCCCCTCCACTACCCTCCAAGACGCAGGCGGCCATCCCGCCTGCGCCACCCCTGAAACCGTTCCCACCCATGCGAGACGAGCGCATGGGGGACAGCGCAGTGGCCAGCCCGGTCACCAGCCTGCGACGGGCTATGAGCCCCTACCTGAGGGGCAGTCCTTCGTTCCCGAACGGATTTCCCGGGCCACATTCGGACGGCGCGCTAGGCAAGACCGGCAGCCCATTGGTCACTCAAAACGACGTGTTCTACGACGCCGAGGAGATGCCAAACAGCAGCAGCCCGCACGCCGAGGCCGACGACATGGTAGCGCGTGCCGTGAGAGGCTTTTCGCCCGACTATGAACCATCTCCGGACGCGACCATTCGGCCCGTCGACCCCGGGGCGACGACGGATGGCGATGACGACCAGGACCGGCAGCGTCTGATGGAGACGCCCCAACGAGACGCGCCCAAACCACCGCACCCGGCGCGCTCAGGATCGTTTCTCAGCGACGGCAGTGACAGCGAGGAAAGTCCGCGGCGGGCGGCGACGCGGACGCTGTCTGATCATCGCGTTACGCAGCGTGCCAGTCGGAGTTCGCTGTCCAAGTCCATCCTGGGCGATTCGTCCCTCCTGTCGCCCACGACGGCCCACGGCCGGAACGGTGGACGTGCTGCGGGCAAGGCGGCCGAGGAGGATGCCGAGTCTCGGGCTTCGCGGCTTAGCCTTCCAATCGAGGGGCCAGGGGCGTCCCCGGGCAGCGCACGGGCGGCCGATGGCAGCGTCCGACGCATGCCGAGCCTGCAGCTGGATCAGGCGAAGAAGGTGCCCAGCGAAAGCGCTGGCCAGCTCATTGACGAGCCCGAGTTTGTGATTGGCGAGCCGACCGAGGACGACCGCAGCAAGGCCCTGAACCTGTTTGAGGGCAACGAGGACTTTATCCAGCGCGAAAAGGCGGCCTCGTGGATGGGCGAGGAAGGCCCGGTGCGCCAGCGCACGTTGCAGGCCTACATGGACCTGCACAACTTCCAGAACCAGAGCATCGTTACGGCTCTGCGCCAAGTGTGCAAGCGTCTGATCCTACGGGC
The DNA here is from genome assembly GCA_004028395.1 of Leptographium galeiforme. Taxonomy (NCBI): domain Eukaryota; kingdom Fungi; phylum Ascomycota; class Sordariomycetes; order Ophiostomatales; family Ophiostomataceae; genus Leptographium; species Leptographium galeiforme. Next base: position 92,291 of record RQWE01000026.1, read on the forward strand.
CGAGACACAGCAGGTCGATCGGATCCTGGTGTCGTTCTCGAAGCGGTGGTGTGTTTGCAACCCCAACCATGGCTTCAAGTCACTGGGTAAGTTGTCCGTTTCGGAGCCCAAGTGAACTCCCGCTGACAATTGGACGGCAGATGTTGTGCACACGGCCTGTTATTCGATTATGCTCCTCAACACCGATCTGCACATGGCCGATATCGAATCCAAAATGACGCGCAGCCAGTTTATCAAGAACACGATGACGTCGATCCGCCAGACCGTGGCCGAATCAGCCCCGGCGACCTCGAAGCGGCCCAGCATTCTGTCCAGAAACTCTGTTTTCGCCAGCACGGACGGGAGCGCCGCGCCGTATAAGGAGCATTCGAGTGGTCTGGGACTGTCGGCGGCGGCGGCGTTGCTACCGCCGCGGTCTGGATCGTCTCTCGGACACCATGCGGACGAATGCGGCCCGCTGGTGAAGGCGCCGTTCGACGGGCCGATGCATGGGTGGGAAGTGCAGATGGAGGCGGTTCTCAAGGACATTTACGCGTCGATCCGCGACGAGCGGTTGCCTCTGTTTGGGGCTGATGGTCACGGTTCGAGCCACGGAAACGGGGGTCAGAGCAACCTGTCGGTCATTGGCATGCTGAAGCGTACGCCGAGTGTGCTGAGCAAGACGCCATCAGAGACGCAGAACTCGATGCGCGGACGGGTGCCGGACCAGAGCGGACGGGCGGGCTCGTCGCGCTGGACGTCCAAGAGCCGGTCGCGCGCGCGGGGCCCGACGGGCGGCAACAACGGGTTCTCGTCCAGCCGAACGAGCTTCGAGGATGCCAACTCGGTGTGGAGTCCGACGGTGTCGTCGGCGACATGGAGTCGGCAGTCACTGGGCCGGACGCAGGCATCGATGTCGATGGAATCGTTTGGGTCGTCGTGGGGTCGCGGCGACTACCAGCAGTCGATTGGGTTTGCCAACGCGCTCAGCCAGGCGATTATCCGGGAGGACGGCGCGGGCGACGAGGGACCGATGCTCGGCGATGAGAATCCGTTGCTGGAGGACGAGTCGCTCGAGCTGGCGGGCCCGCCGTGGGTCAAGGAGGGGCTGCTGGTGCACAAGCACCACGTGGGCGGTGCGGACAAGAAGGCCAAGGACCGGAACTGGAACGACGTGTTTGCGGTGGTGCAAAAGGGGCAGATCAGCCTGTTCTCGTTCACGCCGAACAAGTCGATGCGCAACAAGAACCGGGGCCGGAGCAACGGGGCGCTGGCCAAGGGGGCGGTGGTGGGCGGCGGCAACTGGCAGGAGAACGCGACGAACCTGGGGACGTTTGGGCTGCGGCAGACGCTGGCATCGGCGCTGCCGCCGCCGGGCTACTCGCGGCAGCGTCCGCACGTGTGGGCGCTGAGCCTGCCGACGGGGGCGGTGCACCTGTTCCAGGTGGGCACGCCGGAGATCTGCAAGGAGTTTGTGACGACGGTGAACTACTGGAGTGCGCGGCTCAGCACGCATCCGCTGGTGGGCGGGATCTCGAACATTGAGTACGGATGGAGCGACGGGATTGTCAACAACTCGCTGGTCAGCGCGATCCACAACGAGTCGAGCTCGGGGCTGGCGCAGCCGCCGTCGAGCAGCGGTGGTGGCGGCGGCGCCGGACCTTCACGGCCCGAGTCGGCGGCGGCGGGCCGGGCGAGCATGCAGTCGCGGGCGTCGCTGCGGTCGGGGTCGTTTGACTTTGGCCACGTGCGCAGCGGGTCGTCGTCGAGCTTCCGGGACGGGGCGGCATCGACGCTGCACGGGGCGGTGACGGGGGGCCGGCACGGCAAGCTGCCGGGCGACCGCATTCACATTGCGGAGTGGGCGCCGCCGACACAGTCGCTGCGGGCGTCGAGCGCGGCGGAGGCGCAGCAGCTGCAGATTCTGCTGGCGTACGTCAAGAGCATCGAGGGGGAGCTGCAGGAGCATAACGCGCTGCGGTCGCCCATGCTGCTGGCGTTTACGCCGCGGGGCCAGAACGCGCAAAAGGCCATGGCCAACTGGGAGCGCAAGAGCGCGCACCTGCTGCGGGAGATTGTCAAGTACCGGGTGTACGCGGACTGTCTGCTGGAGGCGGGGCGGCGACAGGCGGAGATCTACCACGAGCGCGAGATTGCGCGGCGGGCGGCGCGCGGCGAGGAGAGCGAGCCGACGACGGACGGCGAGGACGACGGCGAGGACGACGGCGAGGACGGGGACGAGGATGGAGACGAGGACGGCGATGGGGGCAGCATCGCCTACGACGCCGAGTTGGGGGCCGACTCGCAGGAAGAGGACAACGGTGATGCCGACATGACGCTGCGGCAGTAGGGTTTGGGGGTGTTTTTTTTTTTTTTTTTTTCCTTTCTTTTTTTCCGGTTCTTTTTGGTTTGGGTATGATTCTCTTCTTATTCTTCTGCTCTTGTTTTTTCCTTGATTTTTTCGTTTCTTTGTTTCTTTTCTTCTCCCTTCTTCCTTCCCCTCCCACTCTTCCCCTTCGAGACTGTATTATTCTGGCCTTGGCCTTTACTATCGCGCATTTAATGCTGGGTTTTGATGACGGGTTAGACAGATGGAAATGACCTTGGATGTGAAACTTGCTGACATGACGTGCTGCGATGCAACCTTCCCTCTGTTCCGAAACGAAACTAACAGCCTGGAGCGCACGGATGCGCTCCTACGTGCCAGTTCCAATCAAGGCGTACCTTTTGCCAAGCGAGGTACGGAGTACTTCTGACACAATGTCGCAAGTGATCCTGGCGTTTCAAACGTGCCTTCCGGGCGGCTGTGCATGCATTATACATACAGGCGGGCCGTTATCTTTTCTCGCGAATTTTCGGATGGGCGGTTGATCACTCTCGTCAAACATGAACGACTCGGATGTCCTCGTCGCGCCGGCGGGCGTGGTGCTACGGCTGGCCGACGGCGTGGCCGAAGCGGCAACGTCCCTCGGCGGGCGGCTCACGGTCACAAAAGTGGCGGCACTGGTTGCCGTGTCTCTGGTGGCGGCGTTTCTGTCCGACTGTGCGCGTCGGCCGCGCTATCCGGCATCGCTACCGAGGGTGGGCCACGGCGACGGCGTGGTGGCGACGCTGCGCAACTGGGCGGTCTACATGTTCCGGTGCCACGGCTGGATCGTGGAGGGATATGGGCGGTACTCCAAGCTGGGGCGGGCCTTTGTGCTGCCGTCGGGCGCGGTGCAGGCGGCTGAGATTGTGGTGCCGCCGTCGCAGACGGCATGGATGCTGGACCAGCCGGACGACGTGCTCTCGACGGACGCGGCGCACGACGACATTCTGTTCAGCCAGTACAACCTGTTGTTGGGGGCGGGCGGGGCCGGGGGAAGCGGGGGGGCCGGCGCAGACCCGGGCCAAACGGGACGGCCGGGCCTGAGCCAGGCCTTTCACAACCGCGTGGTGCACCGCTCGCTGGCCCGACAGCTGCCGGGCCTGCTGCCGGCTCTCGAGATGGAGGTGGCGGCGGCCGTGGACGCGGCGTTTGGCGGCGGTGGTGGCGGTGGTGGCGGTGATGGTGGTGGTGGTGGTGGTGGCGGTGGTGGTGACAATGGCCATGGCCGTGACAACGAGTGGCGCACAGTGAACCTGTGGCAGGCGTGGCTGACGATTGTGTCGCGCGTGACGAACCGGGTCGTTGTGGGCGAGGGCCTGTGCCGCGACGAGGACCTGCTGCGGCACATGGTGGGCTTTGCCGACACGGTGGTGGCCAATGGGTTTCTGCTCGGCCTGGTGCCGCGCGTGCTGCATCCGCTCGTGGGCCGGCTGCTGGGGCTGGCCAACCGACGGCACTGGCGGGCGGTGCACCGCCGACTGGAGCCGCTGGTGCGCGAGCGGCTGGCCGCCTTGCGGGCGGGCGATGGCGATGGCGACGGCGATGGCGACGGCGATGGCGACGGCGATGGCGACGCCGCCGTCCCGGAAGACTACATTACCTGGCACCTGCGGCTGGCCCTGGCCGAGGGCCGAGCGACCGAGCTGACGGCGGCGGCGGTGACGCAGGGCATGATGCCGGTTGAGTTTGCCGCCATCCACACGACCGTGCTGACGGGCCACGCGGCCGTGCTGGACCTGCTGTCGTCGGATCCGGCCGTGGTGGCCGCGCTGCGCGACGAGGTGGCCGCGGCGCGGCCGCACACGGCGGACCCGGCCCGGCCCTGGACCAAGTCGCAGCTGGCCGGCCTCTGGCGCCTCGACAGCGCGCTGCGCGAGAGCATGCGCGTCAGCTACTTTGCCACGTCCATGGTCAAGCGCAAGGTCGTGGCCCCCGGCGGCCTGGCCAACGCCGCCGAGAAATGGCACGCGCCGCCCGGCAGCGTCCTGTCGCTCAACCTGGCCGGCCTGCACCACGATCCGGACCGGTACACCGACCCGGCGCGCTACGACGCGCTGCGGTTTGCGCGGCTGCGCGAGAACAACGGACACAACGGACTGGGGGACGACGCCGGCGACGCCCTCGTCTCCCGGCGCAGCCAGCTCGGCATGGTCACGACGAGCGCCCATCATCTGGCCTTTGGTCACGGGCGACACGCATGGTGCGTCAATGTTCTGATGGCAGCTATATCCATGTGGTCTCATTTGCAGCCGACTCTTTGCCAACCTCTCTTTGCTAACATGCCGCAGCCCCGGTCGCTTCTTGGTGGCCCACGAGCTCAAGATGATCCTGGCCCATCTGCTCACCCACTACGATCTCAAGCCGCTGTCAACACGCCCGAAGCCACGCTGGTTCGGCCAGACGATCCTGCCGCCCATCGATGCCGAGGTCAAAGTGCGCAACAGGCTCACAAGACGTGGGTAGACCGCATGAGCCCGACCCAGTCGGGAGCAGCTGCATAATTCCCTTGTTCGATCCTGCGACGTACAGGTGCGCATTGCCTGGCGCGGTAGCGAAAAAGGTGAGACTCTTGATTGATATCGGCCTCCTCAATGCTTTCATTAATCGCTTCGATCACAGGGTTGCCACCAGTTTGGCAGGCTCTGGATTGTCACTGTCGCGGTTGTTAGCAAGGTGTAAGACATATTAGATCTTTTGTGTTTCTAGTGTTAAGCGTGCCATCCCTGTCTCAAAGGTTTCCTCTTCAGCGACTAAATTGCAAAGATGAGTCTGTTAATGTCTCGTTCGCATAAAGCTTAATAGATTTCGAAAGAATATCCAACAAATAGGGTAGACACTCGTACTAGGCTGTGTCGCTATTTTGTAAGCCGAATGCTCCAATATCATCCTACAGTTAGGATCGAACTTATCAGTCGGAAGGTTCTAAAGTTGATAGATGGAATTTCAGTCTCATCTATCTCAATCTTGACCTTACGGAGCCAAGGCAGGAAATATGCAGAGCGACAGGCGCAGCAGAACCGTCGCAGACACAATACCTAACACCCGTTGTTTCTGCAGGCAACAGCATAAGAGCAATGTTGACAACGATGTCGCGGCTTTCTGCCATACGGACGTTTGCTGTCATCTGATTTTCCCTTGGAGAAGTTACAAGGCACGCACTTTATGCCCACGCTCTCCGACAACGGAAGCGAATTGCGTTGCCTGCTCCTAGTTGGGGATGCTCCGCCGATTGTAGTCGTAGCTTGCTAATACATAGTAATAACGCCCTGCAGTGGTGTCAGTGACGGTCTTGATGGATGGGAGAGTGAGCAAGACAAAATACATAGTCAGGCGTTTGCCTAGTCCGATCATGATTCCTTGAAATGCCGGTGTTGCTTGGCAAGTCCATCATCTTGCCATCCTCCACCCAATGTGTCTGGTTGTGCCCCGGCGGTTCGCCGCCATTCTTGTAGTAGGAAGGATGAGATGCATCGTATGGTGCGCTTTTATGGTACCCCGCAATAGTCACGTGAAGAGCGGCCCACTTGCGATCACAGGGCCTACAAGTACACACACAATGTATTATTATCGTACCCCTCCTACGAGGCCTGCGAGTACATGAGTACTGGTGCGAGTAGATAAGAGCGGTAATTCATACGAGCACTTGTACAGTATTCATTCACACCGTACCTCACAGTCGTATTTCGCCCTGCAGTAGCCTTAATATTACGTCGTACGCACTGGGGCTAGTCCTTAATTTACCTAGCTGCACAATGCAGACTAGCCAGAATACCCCAAGGTCTTTATCCAAACGTCGAATCGGCGTATTCTGCAAGCCGCATGATTCACCTCGACAACCAAATGTCGTGGTTGCATAAGAGTACTCCGTAGCAACGGATCTTGCGTGTTATAGTACAACGTCTGCATGCAAGCCTCCTTGGCTAAAAGCTGTAGTAAAACCGACGCTGCTAGAAATCACCGATTTTCACAACCGGACAAGACACGAAGCCAAACAAAAGCAAGTGTCCCCTAAACCCCCCAACACCGTGCATCGCGACCTTGCGTGCCAAACCCCCAATCGCCGTGCCGTGGTCCCCAAAGGCGGAAAAAAAAAAAGTAACAGGCGGCCGCCCTCACGCCTCGACCATCATGAAGTCGCCGTCCTCGTCCTCGCTCGTCAGCTCGAGCACGCGGGCGTACTGGACGGTGAGGCGTTGAAGCTCGCGGAATTTTCCTGCAAGGTGAGCGTCAAGAACGAAAGAACGAAAGAGCGAGAGAACGAGAGCGGGAGCGAGACCGAAAGACCACATACCCAGAATCATGACGACGCCCTTGAGCAGCTCGCGCCGGTCCCAGCCGCAGATGTCGCCGGTGCGGCTGAACCAGCCCCAGCCGTCCTGATCGTCGGCGGCGGCCGAGCCGGCAGGACCGGCGGCCGGCTCCTGCAGCACGCCGCCCAGCAGGCTGTTGAGCAGCTCCTCGACCTTGCCGCGCAGGCCCTCGGCGCCGAGCCGCTTGGCGTACATGAAGAGGTACAGGCGGAACTCGTCGCGCGCGCCCAGCTGCAGCGCGCCGGCGATGCGGTTCTCCAGGTGGGCGATGCTGACGCACGCCTCAAAGTCCTCGAACCCGTCGCGCACCAGCAACGCCTTGACCAGCCGCTGCAGCGTGTACGCGCGGCCCTTGAGCAAAAACTCGCTCGTCGTGTGGCGCTCCAGGAACGGCAGGATGCCGGCCGAGACGGACACGCCCGCGTCGCCCCTGCTCGGGTCCGCATGGCCAGGGGCCAGGACCCCCCCCGACGGCAGCTCCTCGGCGCCCACGGCCGTCGTCTGCAGCGCGCTCACGGCGCTGTCGTTGCTGTTCCAGTACTGGCTGCCCACGGCCCACCAGGCCTCGGACAGCCGCTGCCAGCTGTGCAGCTCGGCCGCATAGCAGTAGCCGTCGCCGTTGCTCAGCGTCACCACGGCCTGGCCCCGCCCGTTGAGGTGCGCCGACGTCACCCCCGGGCCGGCCGACGCCCCGTGCGCCTGCAGCGAGTGCACCGCAATCTCCAGGATCGGCGCCAGCGACACCGGCGGGTGCGGCGACCGCATCGTCTGCATGTTCCACACGTGCAGCTGGCCCACCGCCGTGATGCACAGCAGCCACGGCCCCCGGCTCTCCAGCAGCACCGGCTGCGCCTCCAGCACCAGGGCCCCCGTCAGCCGCCGGCCCGCCGCCGTCCACAGCACCACGCTGCCGTCCTCGCACGCCGCCGCCCAGAACTGCGCGCTGCCCGTCACCAGCAGCACCGCCCGCGGCAGGAAATCCTGCCACACCAGCACGCCGCGCTTCGTCACGGTCACGTGACTCGGCTCCCGCTGCGCCCGCGTCTCCGGGTTGCGGGCCTCGAGCACCACGTTCTCCTCGGCGCTGCTGCTGCCGCCATGCCCACCACTGCCGCTCTCGCCCTGCAGCACGCCCCGCACCATGGGCCGCAGGATGTGCGTCCGCACCTTGGGCACCGCCAGCCGCACCTGGGCCACCGAAATCGACGGGTTCAGCACCGCCGGCCGCAGAAACGCCGGCGTCGCCACCGCGCCCCGGACCGCCGGCTGCAGCGTCGCCGGCTCCGCCCCGTCCACGCCGTTGATCAGGATCGCCGTCGTGCCGTGGGCCGCGCCCGCCGTGCCGCCGCCGGTCCGCTTGGTCACGCCGTCGGCGCCCCCGTCTTCCTCGCCCTCCAGCGCCACCACCTTGCGCTTCGTGCCCAGCAGCATCGACGCCAGCCCGCCGCTGGGCAGCCCGTCAAACGGCCGCGACAGGTCCAGCACCGTCTGCGGCGCCTCGTTCGCCGCCGTCTTGCTCGCGCTGGCCGCGCCCACAAACTGCGACGGCGGCAGCGACGACTGCCCCGTGCCCGACGACGACACCAGCAGCGGCGCCACCCGCTTCTTGCCGTCCTTGGTAATGGTCACGCGCGACTTGAGCGTCTGGATCCGCGCCGCCCGCTGTGCTGCCGTCTCCTCTTCGGCCGTGGCGGCCGGCGTCGTCGCCGCCGCCGGCGTCTTGTCTTCCTTGTCGGCCTTGTCGGCGCCGTTCGTCTCCGCCGCCTTGGCCTTGGCCGCCGCCGCCGCCGTCGCCGCTGCTGTCGGCGTGCTGGTCCCGCTGCCCTCCTTGGCCTTGGCCGGCTTCGCGTCGCCCATCAGCGCGCCCATGCGCGACTCGGCCCCGCGCAGCTCGCCCTCCTTGCTGTGGCGCTCGAGGTTCAGGCCCTCGACGTCCTCGGCAATGCCCATGCCCCGGCGCGACGCCCCAAACTTTTGCAGCGCCTTGTCAATCTCCTCCGCCTGCGCCACCCAGCCCAGCTCGCCCTCCTCAAACCGCACGGCCACGACGCTGCCGTCCAGGCTCGACGCAAACACCGTCTGGCCGTCGGGCGTCCAGGCCAGGTCCGAGATCGACTTGGCCGCCAGGTCCTGCAAAATCACCACCGGCCGCGTCATGTTCGTGTTCCAGATGCTGAGCGTCTTGTCCTGGCCGGCCGAGGCGATGACCGTGACGAGCGACTCGGACTCGCGGTCACGTGATGTCCCATGGTCGCCGTTGGTCTCGCCCGCGGCCCTTGGTTTCTTGGAGTAGAAGAGCCGGGGCGAGAACATGCAGACCTCGGTCGGGCCCTCGTGGCCGATCAGGTTGATCTCGCTGTCCCAGCGGGCCCGCTCGATGATGGCGACGGAGCTGACCGGGCCGTTGACCGCGTTGGGCGCGGCGATGTGGTTACCGTCGGGCGACCAGGAGCAGCGGCGAAAGTACGTGGTCAGGGGCGAGCTCTGAAAGGGCGCGCTGATGGTGGTCTCGAGCACAAAGTTGTTGAGCAGGTCGTGCTGCGTGGCGTGCGGCGGCGGCGGCGTGAACTTGAAGATCTTGATCGTGCGGTCGTCGCTGGCCGTGGCAAAGAACTTGTTGGCCGGGTCAAACGTGACGCCCTTGACGTGGCTCTGGTGGGCCGCAATGGTCTTGAGCTTCTCAAACGTGTGCGCCGACCAGACGACGGCCTTGGAGTCGAGCCCGACCGAGACGAGGAGGGAGCCGTCGTACGACCAGGCGAGGTCCTGCACGTCATTCTCGTGGCCGACCAGCCGCTTGTGTGTCTTCCAGTTCTCGACCGGCGGCGGCTCCGACGTGCCGAACGAGGCCGTGTGCGAGGGCGGGCTGGGGTCGAGCTGGTAGATGCAGATGATCTTGTCGTCGGCACCGGACGCGAGGTAGCGGCCGCTGGGGGAGAAGCGCACCGCGTGGATCGTGCCGAGATGGTGGCTCATGTGACAGAGCTGGCGCGGCTTGGAGTAGCTCGGGTCGTCCGACTGGAAGATGGACTCGGTCGACCAGACGCGCACGTGGCCGTCTGCCAGAGAGAGAGAGCGTATCAGCAGGAGGAGGGGGGGGGAAGAGGGCTAACGGGCGAAAGAGGCGGCTGTGGACATACCGCCGCCGGCCGTGGCCAGCCGCTTGCCGTCGGGCGAGACATGACAGCTGTAGACCTCAAAGTCCTTTTGCTCGCCTGTTGCAAAGAGTAGTCAGCAACGCGTCGTTGCCCTGTTGGGGCGGCACTCACCGCTGTGGCTGAGCCAGGACGGCTTGATAACATGCATGGTGGCCGGTTGCAGCAGCCTCCTTTACCATGTCTTTGGGAGCGTGTGTGGTGGCCGATTTTGCCCGTGCGCTCGTTCTAGCCGTATTTTTTTTGCAAAAACACGGCGACGATCGCGTCTAGGCGATTGGCCGGCGCGACCTCGGCTGCTCGCTTGCTGATTGGCTGCAGTGGACATGTGCCTATTAATACCACAATTTCTGGCCTAGAACATCCACGAGGCTACGACGCTCGGCTGGGGCATTATTACTCCGTACTCCGTACAGGGAGGGTGCGGAGGACCCTCGGCACTGACTCGACCGCTTGTTTCGTTCCAGGCAGGATCGGGTCCGCGGTGTGCGCCACGGCCTAGGCATTGTGTGGCTGTGTCGGCCTACGAGTACGCAGTACTACGACGTAGTAGGCGACGTTAGCGCACGAGACACGTCGACACGGAAAACATGCGGCGTGTGTACGGAGTACGAGTCCTCCTCGCAGCTCATACGAGAACTCCGTAATAATACTAGTCGCTAGTCCGTAGGAGGATGAGATCGACTCCACAATCTGCCCTGCTGCGGAATGTGGCTGCGACACGCTTCGTCGCCCCTTGTCGGCCAAGGCATGCGTGAAATTGTGGGGGGGGAGCCAGAAGGATGCGAAGACAAGGTGAGAGGAAAAGGAGAAAGAACACTTGGCCAAAATGGACCTTGTGGTTTTCTTGGTTCGGGACCTTGTTCGTACGAGGAATACGAGTATTGCAGTATTGCCTGTGCCTAGGCGCACTAGATCTCAGGGGGACAAGCCAAGACAGCCCTACGACCTAACCGGCAGTCGGCCTGGGGCAGCTACACTCAGCCCTGGTGCCACCTATTTTTGCCGAATCAAGCCGCTGCCGCTACTGGCCAGCCGCTTGCACCACCGCCACAACCGCCGCCCCGTCAGTACATACTCCGTAGTACATGGCACCAGCGGCGCCAGTAACGGGAACAGTACGGACCTCGGACTACGGCCCCCCGCTGGCTCTGCAAATATCGTATTAATCGTATTAATACTCGTCGTAGTGGGGCGCCATCTTGCAAAGGGAGATTGGTTTGGAAAAGAAGCATCGGCCAAGTCGGCCACCGCCCGTTGGCGTCCCCGTTTCAGAAACAATAGGAGCCTCGCCGCGACACGCGTCGGTCTTTATTCCGCCCAGGGGGGGCGGCTCCGTGTTCTTTTAGGAATCCCTGGGACCCTTTAAGGACTTCCTGGCGGGCCAAAAGTCATTACGACACGGTCAGCACGCCCAGCCGCACGCAGTGGCGCATTCAATTTCTCGAGAATGGCCAACGCCAAATGAGCCCCGCCGGCCGACCAACAAGCTCTGGCACATGCGGCTCAGGGCCACTTGCGTGGTCGCTTAGGGGGGCGCGGTGGGCGCGGTGGGCGTGGTGGAGGAAGTAGTGGATGCTTGGCACACGGCACCCGGTCGCAGCTTTCTTGAAGGAATCCTAACAGGCACCCAACATATGTGTGACTTGCCCAGCTCAGACACGCGGTGCTTGTGCCCCGTTTTGGACAGTGGGCCGTGACAAGCTTGCTCCTTCTTCTTTATACTCGTACCTCGTACCGTCAGCAACGTGCTCCTTCCTGTCGTCTCGATCACTGCTTCTACTTTCAATTCTTCCAATTCTTTTCGTTATTAGCTTCCCTTGGTTCGTACACTTGTCCTTCCTCTTCCTCTTTGTGCTTCCCTTTTGTGCTTCACTCGGACTGTTTGGCTTCCACCTGGCCTACTTTTTTTTTTTTTTTGGCTGCATCTACATCCTTCCTCGCACTATGCATCCCAACGACGAAGAGCGCGACGCGTTCCTCGACAACCTACTCGAAAGCCACACGCCCCTGTCTCGCCTGTCATCGTCCTCAACCTTCAATCCAGACGACGACCGCCTCACCATTGACGACTCCTTCCACTCCCTCGACAATGCTTACTATGACTATCCTGAAAAGCCAGCCTACTACCACGATGCCCCATCCCAGAACGCCAGTGGTCTGCTACGGCCCGCTCTACGCGTGTTCTGGTGGATGCGGTGGCACCGACGCCCCGTCCGCCAGTTGCTCGTCTTCCTTTTCAAACACACGCTCGTCTTTCTTGCCGCGTTGCTCATCTTCACACCCTTCCTCGCACCATCCTACCAGCACCCGCCGTCCCACTACCACCGCCTCGAGGACTCGTGCCGCGCCCTCGGCTGGAAGGGCCACCACCCTGCCGCCCATGGCTGTGCAAACCCCTTCAACGAGACCGTCTTCCTAAGTGTCAGCCTCTTCGACAAGGGAGGTGAACTTGCCGCCGGCCGCTGGGGCCAGGCCGTGCTGGACCTGGTCGACCTGATCGGCCCCGACAACGTCTACGTCAGCATCTACGAAAACGATAGCGGCCCCGAGGGCGCCGCCGCTCTCGAGGACCTGCGCCGCCAGCTGCCGTGCCGCAGCACCGTCGTCTACGAAGAGCATGTCCCGGTCGAGTCCGTCCCCAGCATCACCATGCCCGACGGCACCGTGCGCACCAAGCGGTTGGCCTACCTGACGGAGATCCGCAACCGCGCGCTGCGCCCGCTCGACACGCTCGGCGGCGTCAACGGCACGCGCTTCGACAAGATCCTCTTCCTGAACGACGTCGCCTTTAAGCCGCTCGATGCCGCCCACCTGCTCTTCAGCACCAACGTCGGCCCCTCGGGGCGCGCCGAGTACCTGTCCGTGTGCTCCATGGACTGGAAGCTCCCCTTCCTCTTCTACGACATCTTTGCCCAGCGCGATGCCGAGGGCTACTCCAACGGCCTGCCCATCTTCCCCATCTTCTCCGGCGCCGGCTCCGGCCGGTCGCGTGCCGACATGCTGGCCGAGACCGACGCCGTGCGCGTCAAGGGCTGCTGGGGTGGCATGGTGGCGATGCAGGCGTCTTACGTGCAGAACATGGACGTGGACCTGCCACGTCCCGACTGGCACGAGATGGGCAGCCACGTCATCGACCCGGACCACCCCACCAATATCACCACACCCGTGCGCTTCCGCTACGAGCCCGAGATCTTCGTCGAGGCGTGCGAGTGCTGTCTCTTCTTGGCCGACGTGGCGCAGGCCGCACGCATCGGCGATGCACCCGAGGCGAGCACCGGCGTGTACGTGAACCCATACGTGCGGGTGACGTACGACTGGACCATGCTGTCGGTGGCGCGGGCCATCCAGCGGTGGGAGCGGCTCTTTATCGTGCCGCAGTTCCTGCTGACGCCCTTGATGAAACTGCCAAACAACAACCCGCACCGGGCGGTCGAGCAGGGCGATCTCTTTGAGGAGGAGGTGTGGGACGCCAGCGCGAAGGCGTGGAAGCTCGTGCAGCGGACCGGCCGCAACGGCATGTTCTGCGGCGTGCGGGAGACGCAGCTGATGCGCCACGAGCGCAAGGGCGACCGCAACTGGGAGCACACGGCCATTCCCGATGGCTGGAGCCTGGACTTTCCCGTCTCCCACTAGGATTTCGTTGCATAGCGACACGCGTTGCAAAGGGAGAGCACCCACAAGAATCGGTCGGGGCCGGACGTTGACGGGGCCGCCCAAAAACATCGGCAGGGCCAGAGGCCTAGGCCGAGCAAGTATATAAACGGAAAACTCGGAAAACACGGAAACACGGAAACTCGGAAACGCCACCCGGAGATGGGTGGCCGGCAAAAGGCGCTTGGCGATTTGCGATTTGCGATTTGCGATTTGCGATGTGCGATTAGCGATTGGCGATAGGGCGATTGGAGGCGGAGGAACTGCCATGCCGGCGCTGCTCCTTACGGCGACCTAAAGGCGTGCGAATTTGATTATGGGGCGAAACTGGTCAGCGGCACCAGAGCATTCTGCAGCGCGTTCGTTCCCGCCTTGAGTCACCGGCGACGCGAGCTGCCTGTTTGGGACTTGGATCTGGCGTACCTTACATATTTTTTTTCCTCTGTTGTTTCTTTTGTGATACTTATTAGGCTGGGCGCATCGAATACCTTTTGCATAGACGTCTTGGTTTACTTTTGCGAATAGATATTTTATTCTAATTTATCACACCACAATCGTTTGCACAACAATATTTCGATTCTCGAGAACTAAAGTCCAGACACGCTTTCATCATGGCTTCCTTCCCGACTGCCACGCCGCAGAGCTGGCATCTGGCCGTGCCCACCGCGACGCAGGACGACGCGGTTGCCGGTGACGACGAGCACTTTGTCTGCTCCAACGACCCTGCACGGATCCAACTAGACGCGCTGCAAGCAGCGCTGTCGTCGGACCAGCTCTGGTGGGCGACGTCGCTCGAGCCAGACGCCCTCGCGGACATGGTTGCGACCAGCGTGTGTCTGGGCATGTACCACCAGGGCGAGACGGCCGAGACGGGGGAGGCGGACAAGGCGGACAAGACGGACAAGACGGAAAAGGCGGACGGCCCCATGATCGGATTTGCACGGCTCGTGACGGACCGGGTGACGTTTGCGTACCTCACAGACGTGTACGTGCTGCCGGAATACCAGCGGCGCGGCCTGGGCACGTGGCTGATGCGGTGTCTGCGGGAAATGCTGATGGGCAGCCCGTCGGGCGAGATTGTCGGGTGGCGGAACCTGCGCAGCCTCTGGCTGGTGGCGAGCACGGCAGACTCGGCGCGCATGTACGAAGAGACGTTGGGGGCGAAGCTGGTGGCGCGGTACCGGGCGATGCCGGGCAAGCCGGACAGTGGCATGATCATGCTGGAGATGGCGGGGCCGGCGAGCGGGCCGGCGAGGATGAGGAAGCTGAAGCAGCACGCGGGGGGGTAGAGCAGCGAGAATAGAGAGGGATAGAGGGACAGCGGAATAAGAGTGCAGAGACCAGGAGAACAGGGGACCAAAGAGCTCACGCCCGCACCGTCTTTCCGTAGGCGCCGCCGGCAGCCTTGCGCAGCTCGAGGGCACGCTTGTAGGGGGGCGCGGTCGGGGGCTGGACGGGGTCGAGCGAGACGTGGTCATCGGGCAGCTTGTAGGAGGCGTCCGAGTCAAAGGCGGACAGATCGCCACAGGCGACAAAGGGGGCGATCCAGCGGGTGTTGTCTGGGGGGGTAAGGTCCTCAAAGGTGAGGGCAGGCTCGGACGTGGGGGGCTCAGAGGTGGAGGGGGTGGTGATGCTCCAGCAGCCAGTGGCCGGATCCTGGCGGGTCTCGGGCGCGGGTGCCAGCGAGACCGCAGCTGCCACCGAGGCTGCCACCGAGGCTGCCACCGAGGCCGGGACCTGATCGTAGATGCCCAGCGGCCGCTCGAGGCTGGCGCGGAAGCCCGGGGGCGGACAAAAGTCGAGACAGACGACAAAGGCCTCGACGCTGCTGGCGCGGGAGGAGCGCGGCTTGGCGACGACGACGCGCCCAAAAAAGAGCTTGAGCTGGGCAAAGAGCAGGTCGACGTTGCGGCCGCGGAAGATCTTGGCGACGAAGCGGCCGCCGGGCCGGAGGACGCAGAGGGCGAGGTTGAGGGCGGCAAAGAGCAGCTGCGACTGCACGTACATGTCGAGGTCGTGCAGGCCGGTGACGTCGGGGGCGCCGTCGCTGAGCACGAGGTCGACGGGGGTGTCGGCCGTGGTGGCGCCGGCGGGCCGGTCGGGGTCGAGGGCCTGCAGCAGCAGCGGCACCGTGGCCGGATGGGTAATGTCGGCCTGGAGCGTGACAATGCCGGGGAGCGGACTGATGGGCTGCAGGTCGACGGCGACAATCTTGACGGGGGCCGTGCCGTGGCTGGTGGCGGTCCTGGCTTTGGGTTTGTCACCGTCCACAGACTCCGGAGCAGTCGCCGTCTGTTCCCCGACACCCACCCCCAGCATTTGCTGCCTCAATGCCGCCTCTTGATCCTGCCATGCCGTCCGGCCAAACGCCTCGCCCTTGATCAGCACCCGCGACAGCACCTGCGACCAGCTGCCCGGCGCCGCACAGAGATCCACGACGCGCGTCACGCCCGAGAACAAGTCAAACTCTGCCAGGTCAGCAAAAAAAAAAAAAGTGCATGTCACCGCGGCTTGTTCCCAATTCTCGACCTCGCGCTTCTCATTTCTTACCCTCGTCCAGCTGCAGCAGCTTAAAGGCGCTCCGCGCGCGCCAGCCCTGCTCCTTGGCCAACCGGTAGTACGCATCGCGCTTGTCCTTGGACGACTTGCCCATGTCGGCGGTGGAAAGGTCGAGGAGATGGGACGTGGCTGACTGGAATACCGCTGCCGAATTTTTCTCCAATGTAGAGCTGCACGTGACTTGGATGTGTAAGAGTGTGCGAGTTATGAGGAGACCTCGCAAGAGCCACCGAACGATAAAGGAAGTTTCAGAGTAATACAAACGGTACTTTCCTGTGGCCTTTGGAACTCGTGAAATCTGCTTGCAGGCAAGAGCGGCTCTTAGCAAGCCTGGCAAAGAGGAAGGACGTCGACGAGGCCCCCCCACAGCGCTTATCGGAGAATCTAAAATATTTTTTGACGATAAGAAACCTTACGAAAACACAGGCTCGATCCATTCGCTCTTTGAACCACTGACGACGACAGCACAAGATGGCCGCTCCCGATGCTGCCAAGGGCGACAAGAAACGCAAGTTTGGCAAGGCCGCCAATGGCCAAGCTCAAAAACGCAGAAAGGGCAGCCATATCAAGGGCAAACAGCCAGCGGGGCCGCGACGAGTCGTGACGGCAGACGAAATCCGATGGAAGGCCGTCTCGGTTCCGGAAATGTTTGCGGATGCAGAGGGCTTTTTCGGTCTGGAAGAGGTCGAGGGCGTCGATGTCGTGCGAGCGGGCGATCAAATTCAATTTGTAGGTTGCGCCGTCGCGCGTTCTGGGGTCTGCTATGGACGTCTAGCTGACCTACTCAAGGTGACTGCAGGTGCTGCTTCGGCGGCAGATGGCGACGAGTTTGGGGGGTTTGACGATACCCCAGTAGTTGCGTCCGACGATGCGGGGCACGAAGCAGCAGCAACCAAAGAGGGCAAGAAAGAGAGCAAGCAGAAGGCCGGCAAGGGCGAAAAGAAGCAGAAGAAGGGCAAGGATGGCCAGGAGCCAAAAAAGAGCAAGAGCAAAGACACAAAGGGGAAAGGCGGCAAGGACACAAAGGGAAAGACAGCGGCTGCCGACCCGGCGCTGGGCGGCGGCGGGTTTAGTATGCTGGCCGACCTGGAGGACGACGCGGAGGAAGAGGCGGACGTGTCGGCGTGGGTGCCGCTGGACCTTTTACCGCCCATCCTGTCGTGTCTGGCACGGCTCCGGTTTGGCCAGCCGACGCAGATCCAGACGGCAACGATCCCGGCGATCCTGGCGGGCCACGACGTTATTGGCAAGGCTTCGACGGGCTCGGGAAAGACGCTGGCATTTGCCATTCCTATTGTGCAGCGATGGCTGGTAAACGGCGGTGGCGACGGCGCCGATGGGAAGCGGGTCAAGAACGGCCCGACGGCGCTGATCCTGTCGCCGACACGCGAACTGGCCCACCAGATCACGACCCACATCCAGGAGCTCTGCGCGGCCCTGCCGACGGGCCCGTACGTGTGCGCGGTGACGGGCGGTCTGTCGGTGCTGAAACAGCAGCGGCAGCTGGCCAGGGCCGACATTGTGGTCGGCACGCCCGGGCGGCTGTGGGAGGTGCTGAGCGCGAGCAAGTCGCTGATGGAGTCGTTCCGGTCGATTGATTTCCTGGTTGTCGACGAGGCCGACCGGCTGCTGTCCGACGGGCACTTTCAAGAGGCCGAGGATATTCTGCAGGCACTGGACCGCGAGGTGGATGGAGAGGAGGATGCGGGGGGTGAGGATGGGGGTAAAGCTATGGACAAAGGAGAGGGCGATGATCAAGCCACGGCAAAGCCCCGACAGACGCTCGTCTTCTCGGCCACGTTCAATCGCGGTCTGCAACAGAAGCTGGCGGGCAAGGGCCGGTACGACCTGATGGACCAGAAGCAGTCGATGGAGCACCTGATGAAGCGACTCAACTTCCGCGAGGCAGAGCCGACGTTTGTCGACGTCAACCCGGTCTCGCAAATGGCGGCCAGGCTGCGGGAGGGCATGGTGGAGTGCGGCGGGATGGAAAAGGACCTCTACCTCTACGCGCTGTTGATGCTGCAGCCAACGCGGCGGACGCTCGTGTTTGCCAACTCGATCAGCTCGGTGCGGCGGCTGGCGCCGATGCTGCAGAACCTCAACCTGCCGGCGATTGCACTGCACTCGCAAATGGCACAAAAAGCGCGTATGCGGGCGGTGGAGCGGTTCAAGGCGGCGACGGCGACGGGGACGCGAGGCGCGGTGCTGATCGCGACGGACGTGGCCGCGCGTGGTCTCGATATCCGGGGCATCGATGTGGTGGTCCACTACCACGTGCCGCGCACGGCCGACAACTACGTGCACCGATCGGGCCGGACAGCACGCGGAGCCAGTGGTGGCCTGAGCGTGTTGCTGTGTGGACCGGAGGAGGTGGTGCCGACGCGGCGGCTGGTGGCCAAGATCCACGCGGGCAGCGAGGACAAGGATGAGGATGACGACGAGGACGAAAACGCGGAAAAGAACGGAAAGACAAAGAGCGGAAAGAACGAGCGAAAGAAGCCCCAAAACACGAGCTTTTACATTCGCAGCATCGACATTGACCGGCGACTGGTGTCGCGACTGCGCGAGCGGCTGGTGCTGGCGAAGCAGCTGGCGGACGCGTCGCTGGCGCGCGAAAAGGGCAGCAAGGACGACGACTGGCTGCGGGCGGCGGCGGACGAGCTGGGCGTCGAGTACGACTCGGAGGGCGCTGATCTCGAGCGTGCCGGGTCCTGGAGCGGCCGGGGCAGCGGCCGGCGCACCCGCGAGAAGGAGGCGCGGGCGCTCAGCAAGGGCGAGCTGGGGGCGCTGCGGGCACAGCTGCGGGAACTGCTGTCGCGGCGCGTCAACGTCGGCGTCAGCGAGCGTTATCTCACGGCCGGCGGCGTCGATGTCGACGAGCTGCTCAAGTCGACGACCGGCGACTTTCTCGGGCGCGTGGACGGGCTGGGGATGGACGAGTAGGGTGTTTGTTGTGTGTATAGAGGTAAGAGGTAATATACTGTATGTACATGAGCAAGAGTCGAGCCGTCGAGCGTCAGCCGTCGAGGCCAAAGATGCTGTTTGATTGTCGTGTTTGAATATGAAGCGAGTCGAGCCGGAAAGTCCAGCAACGTGTTCTCGTGTCCATCGCTCCTTCCCTGTCTGCGCAGGCTGCAACAAAACAGTCTGCCGCCTTTTCGAAAACTCTGACTCTCCCCAACATTTGTTATCCTATGGCAGCCCCTCGGAATATCGACTCGTCTCCTATATCTCTCCCTTCCTTCATCTCCATCCTACGACCTAGAACACAATGCCATACGACCTACTCCCTCTACAATCCGCTTTCGCGGCCACCTTTGGCGTTGCTCTTTTAGGGCCACCACTCGTCGGTTTTTTGTTCCCTCAAAATGGCGGGCGTGTGCTCCGAGCCGTCTTGACCAGCCTGTTGAACGACGACATGTGTGCGGGGCGGGCGGCGCCGGCGGCCATGCTGGCCAACTATGCCTTTTTGAGCGGCGTGTTGCTCTCGCTGGGTAGCGGCAAGGCGGCCGCAGTGGAAGTGGCAGCGGCCGGTATCCACGCCGGCCATGGGAGGCCGTCCAAGGAGACGGGCTTGCCCCTGCTCGTGGTCGCGCGACAGGTGGTGGGCACGGCCTTTGACGCGGGCCTGCGTCGGAGCTACGTGTGGCCGGCGACGGCGGCCTCGAGTGGGACGACGGCAGCAGGGAGCATGAGCATGACCACGGGCATGGACGGGCTGGCACGGAGCGTGTGGCCGCGGGCTACGCTGCTCGTGGGCCTGCCGCTGCTGGTGTACGTGTTCGTGGCGAGCGCCTGGTCGCCGGTGCGGGCGCTGGTCTGGTCAGCGAGGCGGGTGGTGCACGCACGCACGCGCCAGGCACACGAGCTGCGAGCGACGGCGCCACCGCGGGTGCGGGCGTGGCTGGCCGGGGCGGGCGGGGCGACGTGCGAGAGGGTGCAGCCAGCGGTGGAATGGGTCGTCGATACGGTGGCGCCCTTTTTTTTTGGCGTGGCCCTGGTGCTGACGACGTCGCTGGGCATCGTGCTGTACGGCGTCGGCCACGTGGGCGTGGTGCGGGCGGCGCAGTCGGGGGTGCTGGGCGTGGACGTGGCCGGCATGCGGACGCTGTTGTGGCGGGTCATGCGGCTTCTCTTTCGATTCGACTGGGTCTGGGGCTGGCGGACGATTTTCGGCATGGAGCGGCGACACCGGCAGCACCAGCAGCAGCATCGACAGCTGTGGCCGCCGCACGAGGACCAGCAGGCCGGCTCCGCGATCCTGTCCGACTGTGGCTGTCCGCGTCGACACTTTGGCGACCACCTGCTGACGTGTGCGCTGCATCGACACCACTGCCGACACCACCCGATGGCGGCCGGCTGCGAGTGCGACTGTGACCGGTCGCGGCACGAGCAGCACGAGCATCACGAGCATCATGGGTGGCACCACAAGCCCAAGCTGACGGAGGCGCAGAAACTGCGGCGAGAGTTGGTGCAGATGCAGCTGGAACGGCGGCGCGGCGGCGTGGCCCAGACGGACGGATCGAGCGAGTACGGGCCAGACTGGCCGCCAAACTGGCCCGCCTACCGCGATTGCGGCACGCAGACGTGGTGGACCGACAACCCTCGTTCGCCACGACACAAGTTTGTGCCGGCACCGCCGTCGCCAGAGCTGGGCGAAATGCCGGTGCGACAGCCGCCCGCGCCATGGCAAACGACAGTGGAAGACGAGTGGGAGATGGACCCGCCGGCGGAGGATTATTGGTATCTTTCCAGTATTGACGACACAGAGTCTTGGCGAGCTAGCGGCTCGGTGAGCAGTTGGGCAGGAGGAGCCTAATAAAGTCGCTTTCAAAGAAAAGAACGGTCCGCCCGGAATGAGGATACTGGTCGCAAGGGGGCCAGAAAGCCTCACTGAGGGGGCGCTCCTAGCGTGGCTCAGCCGTCCAAAGGGCCGTGGGATCATGCTTCGGCTACTGAAACCTCGGCTGGCTGCCTGTAATGTCCAGATCTGCCGCGATCTCTACCGTCTGTCCTGTCCCACCGCTATGTACATCTTCTGTCTTGACCCGTTACATTATCACAGCTCCTCATGTCTGCGTTGTCAGATTATAAATTCCAAGTGAAATTCGACTGTTCTCGTTATGCTGTACGACCAGGCTTTCGATAGTTTCTTGCAAGATTCAGACTTCTTGGCCTGTTATAAGTTCCATGCCAACCAGGATGAGTGCCGGATCAATCGTACTTGGCCACTCCCAGTCGACAATGCTTTGAAAGTTCGCATCCTCAACCACGATAATGTGAGACATTTCTCTCGCTGCGGTGTGGCCGGGCTGAAGCCGTTGCGTATGAGTACGAGAGTTACGGCTGACAGGACCCACACGCATCGTTTTAAGTTTTCGGCTGTGTGATTCTGGCCGTGTCCCATTTCGAATACCGTACGCCGTAGAGGAAACGATATTTAAAAAAAACGCTCGTAGCAAACATGTTCCACGAAGAAGGACTCGGCCAAGACGAGCGCAATAATCAAAAGAAAGGCTTATCCCGTCGCATACGAGCAATTATCTGATTACTCCGCGCGTCTCATTAACCCTCAAAACGAATCTTTTGTTCTACGAGTACGAGGAATCCGATCCCGCAATGGCTAGATATATGTAGGACATCAGATTTAATATTGGCCGATGCCTGGATACGACGAAAGCGAGCTGGTGCTCTAACCAATGAGGCGTGCAGCCGCTAGAACCTGGGCGAAATGCAATTTGGTGGGGAAAGCGCTACTGGTACGGAGTGCATGCCAGGGGCTTTGCGAGACGCCGTTGCGAAAATAGAGTGTGAGGGCGCGTCGGTGAAGGTCGTTTGGTGGCCGCCCCTTTTTCCACCGGTCCTGCAAGGAACAAGCCGGCACAAACTTTGCAGCGGTTTCGCGTGGACTTTTCGTGGCGGCCGCAAGGCTTTATGGTTTTCGCCTGCCTCTTGTTCGCGGTGTTATCCGCATTGGGCAAGGGCACGAAATTGGGCTTACAAGTAGTTTTTGCTGCAGGACTAGCCTGTGCACCCGCACCTCAGCTGACAAGGGTCCAAGGGCCTGGGGTGTCTGAATGTGATGGCTTCGGTGGGCGTCAGCAGCACGACGGATGGGCTGGCGGCTTGGCGGGAGGCGGGCGTGCAGGCTTTGTGGTGGGCGTTTTTGAGGGGGACGGAGAAGGGAGTAGGGCAGATGAGGACTGGTTAGTACGAGAGCGCGTTCTCGTGCTGCCGTGGTCGTCCTTACTTGTACACGGCGTCGGATTAGTGCGGAAGACGATCGCCCCAAGACTGGCAGTTTCGCTCCCTCGGACTGATTTTTTGTTGACATTTTTTCTTGCCGGTGTCCTGGTGCGGTGTTCTGTGGTCGACTTGCACACACACACGTTTCCTCAGCACGCCCCTCCCCTCCCCGACGATGCGACGCAGTCCCTCCTCGGCTGGCGGGCTGGCGGTGCTCGCGCTCGCGCTGGCGGCGCGGGCGGACGTGGTGTACGTGACGGACCTGGAGATCTTCACGATGCTGGCGCCGTGCGCGCAGTCGGCGCTGAGCTACGACGTGATGTGGATGACGGATAGCTTCTGTCCGGATGCGGTGACGGCGATGCAGTCTTGCGTGTGCTCCAAGAACACGTACTCCATCTCGATCGCGTCGGCGCTGTCGTCGGACGTGAGCGAGTCCTGCGGCGACACGGCGACGGACGACGAGGCGTCGGCGTCGACCGTGTTCAGTTTGTATTGCAACCAAGCCGCGACGGCCACGGTGTCGTTTCCGGCCCTGGCAGTAACGGTGACTCAGGCGATCACGGACATTGCCGAGATCTCGTATCTGGCGCCGTGTGCAAGCGACGAGATTTCGTATATTGCGAATTATATGGTGAGTGAGGGGAAAGAGGGGAGGGAAGGGGGAAGAGGGGAGGGAAAGGGGGGAGAGAAGGGAGAGAGACGGGAGGGGAGAGAAGGGAGAGAGACGGGAGGGGAGGTGACGAGGAAGGAAAGACGAGGCGAGAGACGAGAGATGGGAGAGGAGAAATAAACAGTCACTAACACCCCCAGACTTACCAGTACTGTCCCGCAGACACGCCGCACCTGGCGACATGCATGTGCGAGAAGCAGCAGAACTCGCTCATGTTCAGCCAGTCGATCAACACCTTGGTCAGCGAGGCCTGCTCGGAGCACACGGACGACATTGCGTCGGCGCAGACCTTTTTTGCCGCCTACTGCGACCTGCTGTCGGGCACATCGTCGTTTCCGACCGCATCGAACCCGCCGGGAGACAGTACGTCTGAGAGAGAGCGAGAACAAGATCAAGAAGAAGAAGAAAACCAAAAAAAAAGAAAAAAAGAAAAAGAAAAAGAACAAAAAGAAAAATACTGACTACCAGTGACCTACTACATCACCGACATGCCCGAGTTCAACAGCTTGGTGCCGTGTGCCGCCAGCGGCCTTTCGTATGCCGTTTTCACGGTAAGTGCTGACCGACCCGTCGCGCTGGTAACCGCCCTGCTGACCGACAGAACACGTATGACCTGTGTCCCGAGGGCCCGCAGCTGCTGGCGTCGTGCTTGTGCATCAAGGAAAGCATGTCGAGCTTTATGACGAGCTACGTTTCGTACCACGTCGCCGACTACTGCTCGTCGGACACGGAGGACATTTCGGACGCGGTCTCGGTAAGTGCAGTCGCGATCTGTAGTCTGCCGTCTGCCGTCTGCCGTCTGCCGTCTGTTTGTGCCTGGTGCTGACTTCCAGGTCTTTAATCTGTACTGCAGCGCCGCCGAGGACTTGGCCGTCATCACGGGCGTCACCGAGTCCTTTTCCCAGACGGCACCGACGGCCGGGAGCGGCTCTTCGCTGCCGAAAGCCACCGGCACGACAAAGTCCCGCAGCGGCAGCACCGGCAGCTCGGGCAGCTCCTCCGGCTCTTCTGGCTCGAGCTCGAGCTCGAGCTCCTCCAAATCCAACACGTCCGTCATTGTCGGCGCCATTGTCGGCGTCGTCGGCGGGCTCGTGCTGCTGGCGGCCGCCACGCTTGCCGTGTTCCGACATGTGCGACAGCGCAAGAACCAGGATTCCGCTTCCGCCTTCCAGCAGCTGCCGCCTGACGGGCCCGGAAGACCCGGAGCGACGGGCGGTGGGATGGGCAAGCCAGAGCTGGCCGGCACGGAACTGACGGCGTTTGGGGCGGCGGCAGCGGCCGGTGGCGGCGGTCTGAAGCCCATGGCCAGCCCGAGTCCGAGCGCGTCGCCCGTGTCGGCCTACCACCAGCAGGGCCAGGGCCAGGGCCAGGGCCAGGGCCAGGGCCAGGGCCAGGGCCAGTTTGGTCCGCACTACCCGCCGGCGTCGGAGCTCTACAGCCCCAGCAGCACCGCCGGATACTCGTCTGTCGGCGGCGCCGGCCACGCGACCGCCCAGGCGGAGCTGTACGGCGGCCAGGCTGTGTACCAGGCCGACTCGCGACCCGTGGGTGGTCCAGGCATGGCCACCACGCAACAAATGGCCGGGCCGACGGGCATGACGTGGCAATCGGGGCCGGTGACGAATTCGTACGCCGAGCTGGACGGCGGTCCGTATGCGGGTCACGCGCGGTGACGCAGGTTGAGGAGGGTGGGATGATGAGAGGGTGAGGAGGACGACAATGTTGGACCAAGGCGAGCGGACACCGAAGCATCATTCAGCAGGAGTTTGCATTTTGTATGTCAGTGTCTCGATTAGGGCTTTCCATGTGGCGATTTTACGACAGTAGTGTGTCCTAAACGGCCGGTTGTGGAGGACGAGCACGGCGACTCGTGGCTGTGGTGACGATCTCGTTGGACTTGCTCGTTGCTGATCAATAATCACGTGACATCTGATCCCAGCAGCTGCTGCAAGAGCCCAAGCGCTACGCTGGAGCTGCGCGGTTGCCGACCCACTTAATAACGCGTTGCCATTGGCCGAAACCTCTGCCTGCACTGGCCTCGTCACATCCTCCAACTGCCAAAAGCAGCGGCCAGCTGCCAACTCCTCAAAAGGGAACAAACAACGAACAAAGAGCATCATCTCAACCAGGGCGCGACTGCGGCACGTCGACCACGCTCACCAACGCCGCCCCCATCGCCACTCTGTTCCCGGGCGCCCCCAAGATTTCTCTGCCGTCTTGCGCACGCTCTGCACGCGCCTTCTTTCTGGATGGAACGTCTTCTTTAGCAGCTTTTTTTTTTTTTTTCATCGTTGATTCCTCAACACTCCTCTTCCGCCGCCTTGCGGCCCTTTTTCTCATCGCCTGTTTCCATCCCTCTTGTCTCCGCCCCCCGTCATGGCCGCCGCTGACGTGGACGTGGCCTACCTGTCCGGCTATCTCGGCGTGCCGGAAACGACACTCTCGACCGTCTTGGCCGAACCGACTGTTGACCTGATCCGCGGCGTGCTCGAAGCCGTCGCCATCAAGGCCCACGAGTTCGACAGCCTCTACGCCGACAAGCTCAAGGTCGACATTGAGTTTGAGAACGTTGTGCGCAGCTCCGAAGCCCGCAGCGCCTCCTTCAAGGCCGCCGCCGAGACCAGCCGCGGCGAGGTCGAAGAGCTCCGGCGAAAGCTCCAGGACGAGGGTGCGTGCCGTGTTGTCTAGGAGAGGAGTGTACGCCCGCTAACGCTTCCTGCAGAGAGCGCCCGACGCGTGTCCGAAAATGAGCTGCAGACGCTCAAGGCCTCCGGCGCCGACTCGCAGGCCGAGGTCCAGCGCCTCGCCAGCCGCAACGCCTCGCTCGAATCCTCCAACCGCGACACTCTGTCGATCGTCGAGGCCAAGACGTCGGCCAACGCCGAGCTGGCCGAAGAGCTGCAGGCCCAGCACCAGAAGAACCTCAAGCTCGGCCAGGAGATCAGCGCGCTCCAGCAGTCGGTCCAGCAGGCCCAGTCGGGCGTGAGCAGCGCAAAGTTCCGCGAGCAGTCGCTGCAGCAGGAGCTCGAGCTCGCCCAGAAGAACAACCAGTGGCTCGAGGCCGAGCTGCGCACCCGGACCGAGGAGGCCCTCAAGTTCCGCAAGGAAAAGGCCGCCCGCATCGCCGAGCTGCAGCGCCAGCACGAGGACGCCCAGTCGACCATGGAGTCTCTCACCCGCACCGACAAGCAGCTGCGCACCCGCCTCGACGACGCCCAGCGCAAGGCCGACGACGCCCTGTCCCACGTCCAGCAGCTGCAGGAGGCCGCCGCCCGCAGCGAGGAGGCCTTCCGCGCCGAGCTCGAGTCCTCCCGCCGCCTCGTCGAGCTCAAGGAGCAGCAGACCGACACCCACCGCAACCGCCTGCGCGAGGTCGAGCTGCGCCTCGAGCAGGTCAAGGACGAGTCCGCCGACGAGGTCCGTCGCGTCCGCCAGGAGATGGAACAGGCCCGCGAAGACCTGCAGCTGGCCGAGCAGCGCGCCGCGCAGCTCGAGACCGAGCTGGATCGTCTGCAGGCCGTCCTGGCCTCCCCCACCGCCGCTGCCGCCGCCGCCGCTGCCGCCGTCGCGCCGCCAGGCTCCGCGCCCCAGACCCCGCGGGCGAACGGCACCGCGGGCGTGGTCGGCTGGGCCGCCTCGCCGTTTGGCACGCCCGGCTCCGTCCTGCGCGGCAAGTCCAGCATCACCGCCGCCCAGGCCATGGAGGAGCTCTACAAGACCAAGGGCGAGCTCGCCCGGGAGCGGCGCCGCACCCAGGAGCTGTCGCAGGAGCTGGACGAGATCATGAGCGCGCTCGAGGCCAAGAGCCCCGAGATCGCCGAGCTGCAGGAGGAGGCCGAGCGGCTGCGCGCCGAGAACGTGCAGATCTCCCACCTCTGCGAGGAGAGCTTCAGCGAGCGCGACCTGGCCAAGAAGGCGGCCAAGAAAGCCGAGGCCGTCAGCATCACGGCCCAGGCCGAGATTGAGATCTTGCGCACGCAGCTCCGCGACCTCAGCACCCAGATCCAGCTGCTCGTCTTCAACCTGCAGGCGCGCGAAAAGGGCCTCGACGAGCTCACGGACGAGGAGGCCCAGCAGATGGAGCGGCTCCAGCAGGGCCGCGTCACCGAGGACGCGCTGGACGACCTGTCGGACACGCACCAGTTCATATCGGAGCGGTTCGTCGTGTTCAGGGACATCCAGGAGCTGCAGGCCAAGAACGCCGAGCTGCTGCGGGTCACGCGCGAGCTGGCCACCAAGATGGAGAGCGACGAGGCGTCCGAGGCGAAGCGCCAGGCCGAGCGCGACGCCGCCGAGCTCAAGACGCTGCGCGACACGGTTGCGCGTCTGCAGGACGAGTCCAAGTCGGTGACGGTGCGGATGAAGAGCTACATGACGGAGCGCGACATGTTCCGCCGCATGCTGCAGCAAAAGGCGAGCCTGGCCGAGATCGGCTCCGTCCTCGGCGGCGGCGGCGCTGGCGGTGGCGGTGGCGGTCCGGCCAACGGCCACCAGCGCGAGGTGCTGGCCAGCATCGAGCAGCAGCAGCACGCGGCCGACGACGGCGAGCTGACGGTGGCGCTGCGCGAGCTGCAGAACAACTTTGACGCCTACCGGACCGAGCAGGGCGTCGACCGCCAGACGATGCGCAGCCAGGTCGAGAAGCTGTCGGCCGAGCGGAGCGGCCTGCAGGCCGAGGTGGCGCGGGTCAGCAGCCAGCTGACGCTGGCGGTGGAGCGGTACGAGATGCTGCAGTCCAACTACGTCGCGCTGGAGACGGACAACAAGGCGCTGCAGGAGAAGAACCAGAGCGTGTCCGAGTCGTACGCGAAGCAGGACATCCGGACGCAGCAGGTGGCCATGGACCTGGTGGAGGTGCGCAGCCTGCTGGAGAGCATGCGCAACGAGAACGCCAACCTCAAGGCCGAGAAGACGCTGTGGAAGGGCATCCAGGACCGGCTCAGCCGCGACAACGAGAGCCTGGGCGAGGACAAGACGCGGCTCAACAGCCTGCTGGCGTCGCAGCAGAGCCTGCTGAACGAGCGCGAGCTGTCCGAGGCCGAGACGAAGCGGCGGCTGCAGGGGCAGATCGACAAGGCCGAGGCGGAGCTGGCGAGCACGCGGCGGAAGCTGGCCGAGGAGACGGAGGAGGCCAAGAAGCTGCAGCTGCGCAAGGAGTACGAGGCGCAGGAGGCGCAGAGGCGGATCGACGACCTGATGGCGACGATTGGCCAGAGCAAAGAGGAGCTGGTGGCGACCAAGACGAGCCGGGACCACCTGCAGGCGCGGGTGAACGAGCTGACGATTGAGCTGCGGAGCGCCGAGGGCCGGGCGGAGCGGGCACAGCAGCTGCAGCCGCGGCTGACGTCGCGCGCGACGACGTCGACGACGGGAGCGGCGGCGGCGGCGGACGCGGCGGCCGAGGCCGAGGCCGAGGAGCAGACGGCGGCGCAGCTGCAGGAGCTCGAGGGCGAGGTGGCGGACCTGCGGCGGGACCTGGAGCTGGCGCAGGCGGAGCTGGCCAACGCCAGGGCGGAGGCGGCCTCCTACAAGGACATTGCGCAGGGCGCGGAGGAGGACCTGGGCAGCATGAACGAGGCGCAGGAGCAGTTCCGGCAGGAGATGGACGCGGCGCTGGCGGCCAAGACGGCGCGGGTGGAGGAGCTGGAGCAGCGGGCCGAGGGCCTGTCGGCGGAGCTGGCCAAGTCGAACGGCGAGCTGAGCGAGCTGCGGGACGCGCAGGCGGAGGGGGCGCGGCGGCTGGAGGAGGACAAGCGCATCCTGGAGTCGGAGATTGCGCGGCTGCAGGAGGTGGCGAGCCGGGCCAAGGACGAGCGCAAGTACCAGCAGGCGGACCTGCGGGCGCAGGCGGACATTGCGGCCAAGGCGCAAAAGGACTATGAGCAGGAGCTGATGAAGCACGCCGAGGCGGCGAAGCAGCTGCAGCGGCTGCGGTCGGAGCACAACACGCTGCGGACGGAGGCGGCGTCGTGGCGGGCGGAGGCGGAGTCGGCCAAGGTGGCGCTGGGCCAGAGCGAGGCGTCGTGGGAGGAGCGGCGGCAGCAGTTTGAGCAGGAGCTGCAGGAGATGCGGGCGCGGCGGGAGGACACCAACGCGCAGAACAAGCTGCTGGGGCAGCAGATGGAGAGCGTGACGGCGCAGATTGCGAGCCTGCAGCAGAGCCGGGTGACGCTGGGCGTGGCGGGCGAGGAGGGGGCGGAGGGGGCCGGGTCCGAGGGAGCGGAGGGAGTGGAGGGGGCGGAGGCGGGCGCGGGCGGGCCGGTGGTGGACGCGGTGGCGGGGCTGCGGGAGCTCAACAGCTACCTGCGGCGCGAAAAGGAGATTCTGGAGGTGCAGTACAACCTCAAGAAGCAGGAGACACAGCGGCTGCAGCAAAAGGTGGAGTACGGACAGGCGCAGCTGGACGAGGCGCGGCTGAAGCTGGAGCAGGAGCGGCGGGCGCAGGCGGACGTGGGCCGGGCGTCGCAGACGCACAAGGAGCTGATGGACAAGCTGAACGAGCTAAACCTGATCCGGGAGAGCAACGTGACGCTGCGCAACGACAACCAAAAGGCGCAGGCGGCGGCCGCCCGCAAGGAGGCGGTGCTGCAGGAGCTGCGCGGACGGGTGGCGCCGCTGGAGGCGCGCGTGGCGGAGCTGGAGGGCCAGAAGCAGTTTGCCGAGGAGGAGATGCGGCAGATTGTGGAGGACCGCGACCGGTGGCAGAAGCGGACGGAGGGCATCCTCAGCAAGTACGGGCGCGTGGACGCGGCCGAGCTGGAGCAGGCGCGGCAGGCGACGGCGACGGCCGAGGCGGAGCGGGCGGCGCTGGCGGAGGCGGAGGCGGCGCAGCGGCAGCGGGCGGACGGGCTGGAGGCGACGATGGAGGCGGACCGCGTGCAGTGGCGCGAGACGCGGCTGAAGATTGTCGAGCAGGCCAAGGACAAGGCGCGGAAGCAGAGCGCGCAGATCCGGGAGCTGGCCGAGGCCAAGAACGAGCTGCAGGAGCGGCTGACGGCGGCGGAGAGCGCGCTGGAGGCGGCGCAGGGAGAGTTGGCGGCGGCGCGCATGGAATTGGCGGCGGCGACGGCCGAGAAAGCGAGAGTGGAGTCGGATTTTGCCACGGCCAAAGCGGCGGCTGCGCCAGAAGAGGCGGCCGACCAGACCATGGCGGACGCGGCGCCGGCGACCGACGAGACACCGGCGGACGCTGCCGACGAGACGGTGCGGCTGCAGGCAGAGGTGGCCCGGCTGCAGACGGAGCTGCAGACGGCACTGGCCGACAAGGCGGCGGTCGAGCAGGAGCTGGCTTCTCTGCGCAGCCGGCTGGAAGCGGCGGAGGCGCAAGCACACGTGACTGCAGCCGGCGCAGGCGCGACAGACGCGGCAGACGCGACAGGCGCGGCAGGCGCGACAGGCGCGGCAGGCGCGACAGACACAACAGGTACGGGCGAGACGGCGACGGCCACCAACGGGACGGAGGCGCAGCTGTCGGACGGCGACCGGGCGGTGCTCGAGCAGCGGGCGGCGGCGGCGGAGGCGAATGCGGCGCGGTTCGAGCAAAAGGCCAAGGAGGTGGAGGACAACATCCAGGCGATTCTCAAGGAGCGGTCGGACAAGATGAAGGACGCGCTGAACCGGCGGCTCAAGGAGTCCAAGGAGCGCGGCGAGCAGGAGCTGCGGGAGGCGCGCGAGAAGCTGCAGGCGGAGGTGGAGAAGGAAAAGGAGGCGTGGCTAGCCAAGGCGGCGGCGGCGGCGGCGGCGGCGGCGAATGGGACGGCCACCACCAGCGAGACCCCCCAGACACCAGCTCGGGCGCCGCAGACGCCGGCGACGGCGACGGCGACGACGACGACACCGGCGACAACGACGACGCCGGCGGGCACGCCGATGATGGACCTGTCCAAGCTGGGCGACGCGGAGACGCGCGAGCTGCTGTCGAGCAACCCGACGGTGCGCAGCATTGTGACGGCCAACATCAAGAAGAAGATCGAGGCGGAGACGCGGCGGCTGCGCGAGGAGGTGGAGACGGTGGTCAAGGGCGAGTACGAGGCCAAGGTGGCGTCGGCGCGGGAGAACGGGCAGATGATGGCGGAGAAGAAGTCGTCGATCCGCATCAACATGGCCGAGAACAAGCTCAAGACGGCGGCGGCCAAGCTGGACGTGGTGGCGACGGCGGCCCAGCAGACGCCGCAGCGGCCGGTCGTCGAGGTCTGGAACGTGGCCAAGGACGCACGGCCGGCACCGGTGGCACCAGCGGCACCAGCGGCACCGGCCACGCCCGCACCGGCCACGCCCGCGCCAGCCGTCAACGCGACACCAGCCACGCCGGCTCGGACGCCCGCCGCGCCCACGCCGGCCCTGTCCACACCCCAGGCGGCGCCCCAGCCGACGCCCCAGCCGTCGACGATACGGCCGCCCAACTCGAGTCTGCCGGCGAAGCCGGCAGCCGGCATGGCGAATCCGTTTGGCGGCAAGCCTCCCGTGGCGGCGCTGCCGAACCCGTTCCAGAAGCCGCAGCAGGTGCCGCAGCAGCAGCAGCATCAGCCGGGGCAACAGCAGCAGCAACAGAACCAGCAACAGCAACAGCAACAGCTGCAGCAGCTGCACCCTCCCCAGGGACACCCCCCAGCACAAGCGCCTACGCTGCCGACGGCACAGCCCCAGGCGGCGGCGGTGCGCAGCGGCATCCCGGTGCCGGGCGGCGGGCGCGGCGGCGGCAATGCCGGAGGGCGTGGCGGTGGTGCCGGCGGCCGTGGCGGCGGTGTCTACCAGGCGCCTCGGGGCGGACGCGGCGGTGG